>OZ022240.1:5644857-5689857 GCA_963978895.1 Erpobdella octoculata | reverse complement strand
AAAGTGTATTAATAGCAAATCTCGAAGACGATTAAAACTCATCTTTTCTCGCGACCGTGGCGGCATGTTACGAAATTAATTTTTACATCGTCGTTCAGTTTCATTTCCTGCTTGTGGCAAAACTCGAAGTAATTTTTCTTCTTCTTCTCATTTTCATCACATCACGTGATAATCATTTGAAAGCTGTTCTTGCAAAGAGCTTCTTCAGGACAACATTTACTTACATTGAAGCCTTCAGAGTTATCTTTTTGGTGATCTTGTCGGTCTTAAGCTGATGTTTGCGTTTTTTATTTCAATCGAATCTTTCATCTGAGATATGTTAAGAATTAAAGCTGAATCATCTACCACTAATATATCATACTCGGTTTCTTTGAAAATATTACCATTTTTTGTCATAATCGTGGAGTTGCCAATTTCGCTGCAAGAAGGGGCCTTGGTGGTACAGCGGTACGGCATTCCCCTGTGGATCTAAGAGTCCGTGGCTCGAATCCCGCCGGTATCGCCAGCGTCTGCAAGAGATGTGGGTAGGGTAGGCGCATATAAATGGCTGTTTCTTATTGTTCTGTATAAATACATCTGCGAGTGAGTAAAAGTTGGATAAAGTTATTCGTGGTTTTTTCTAGTCTAGCTGTTAACGCCACGTTAAACTTTTTCAAACTTAAATATTTAAGCCAAAAAAACGTTGAAGACCGAGACTAGATGCCGAAAATGTTCTATATTTTTTTTAATGACCGATAGAGATGGAGGGTAGTCATAGATCGTTTTATTTCTTAAGTGTCTTTCTTAAGGGGGGCAAGATTTTGTCCGTGGGTGGGGGGGGCTATTGGCTCCTCCGCTACCCGAACTCTACGTTTACGACTTTTGTTAATAATAATCTTAATAGCCTTATTAGCGTCTGATCACCTTTTTTGAACCACTTGAATAGAAAAATTAAAAAAAATGGTGTTTTTTGATCGCAAAAAAGGCATGCATATATCAAAATTATAGCATAATTCATATCCGATGATGATGTGTTCTCGTGATGAAAACTGACATTCACGAAATCAGTTCAATGAAATTTTATATATGATATATAACATTATTTATACAATTGGAATTCTAATGTTTTAAACATTTTTTGACTTAAGCGAATATACCAAAAAAAATTGTTTTTTTTTCGTTAAAAAATAACTGTTTTTTTGAAGATACAATTTCTCATTTTCTCTTCAGAGATTTGCAAACAAAATGCTGCCATATTTTTCCATCGAAACACTCCGACAGCATCTTTTCAAGCATTCTTCAACAGATTTTCTTTGCATAACTTCTTTATGAATTCACACGTACTTTCACAGACACACACACTTACAAACACACGCCTGAACAAAATGCACACATCCTTGACAGTAGGCACTGTACACACAAACATAAAACACATACCACAAGCCAACTCACATAAGCACACATACACACACAGAAATACACAGACAAACACATAAGCAAACATACAAACACATAAGCACAGAGACGAACACATAAGCAAACAGACAAACACATAAGCACACATACAAACACATAAGCATACATACAAGCACATAAGTACGCAGACAAACACATAAGCACACATACAAACACATAAGCACACATACAAACACATAAATACACAGACAAACACATAAGCAAACAGACAAACACATAAGCACACATACAAACACATAAGCACGCATACAAACACATAAGCACACAGACGAACAAATAAACACACAGACAAACACATACGCACAGAGACGAAGACATAAGCAAATCGTTAGCACGGAGACTCGTTTTTAAAAATTATCTACAAATGACCGCTATCTTTAAAAGTCATTATATTTCCATATAATGCAACGAAATTATTAAAAAGAAAATAAATAAAATTCTGCTTAAATTGGAAAAAAGTGCACCTCGTATATGTGACCGGAATATGTTGCAATATTTTCAGATTTTTTATTCTTAATATATTTCACTGAAGATTTCGATAAGAATTTTCATTTAATTCAAAGTTTCTTTAGGCTGCGTATAAAAACTTATAAAGGCCCAGTTTATTTTTACTTCTTTTAAAAATGATTTAATATTTCTTCACCAGATGTTTCAAAATTGCAATATCAGTAAGTAGGAAACGCGAAGATATATTATAATTTTATGTTATTGTCTTTTTTACCTTCTCCTTCATCCGCGCTTGCATTAGGCTAGGTGGAGATGTTATTTAAAAATGTTTATGTTATAACAGTATAGTTGATGCTTTATTCTTGAAAATAATATTTTTTGGCAAGCCGATTGATGTCAGAAAACTTTACACCTGAGGCGATGTCGAATGAGATCATTTTAATAGCACCACTTTATCACATGCGATGTAATTTTTTACCAGTAACTTTGTTATATGCCATGGTAATTTGTTCACTAATAAAATTTTTCAATGCCGAACTGGTTACTTTACTACTGGTGGTGTTATTAATTTTGACGTGTTTTTTACAAGTTACTTAAGTACATGCGATATATTTCCTTTTTTACTCCACTGCAGATGTGTAATTTTTGACTAATAACTATAAACTGCTTCTTAATTATTCACTAGTATAATAATTATAAGCAACTAGCGGGATTACCCGGCGTTGCCCGGGGTTTTTAGAAGTTTTTCTATAGTTCTTCTCTCTCCCGCTTCTGTTTCCTTTTCCGCTCGCTTTCCCGCTCCCGCTCACCTTACCGCTCCCACTCGCTCTCCGCTCCCTCTTGCTTTCCCGCTCCCGATTTCTTTCTAGCTTCCTTTCCCTTTCAACTACTTTTTGGCGATAAAACGTAAAATAGATTTGTTAAAAGCTGTTTGAAATTTTCTTCAAACCTAGTTGCTTAAACTAAATTTAAATTTTGTTACGGAACATCCTTTGATGTTCGCACATGGGCTGGAAGGTTTTTCGGCTATAAATAAAATACACAATTTTGTTAAAGATAAAAATTAATTTATTTTTTTCCTTTTTAAGATTTACCTTTATGTACAATTTTGCTACACTATTTGACGTAATTTTTTCACAGAAGAAAACCTCCACTCAACCTCAAACAGTACAACCAATTGCATCATAGTCATATCACGGTTTCGTTTTATAATTATAAAATAACTATTGATGCTTTTTAATTATTCTACATACATTCATTAAACTTATGTGTACCTACTTATCAAAGTTGCTCGTTCTTTTATACCTCAGATGTCATTTCACCAATAATTTCATTACATGCAACGTAATTAAAAACCAGTAACTTTTACGTAAGCCACGTAATTCTTTACAAGTAACTTCATTTTATAGAATGCAGTTCATTGCTTGTAACTTCACTACACACAACGTAATTTTTTTAACGGGAACTTCATTTGATGGGATGCAGCTTTTACTGGTAACCTTATCACACCCAATGTATTTTTTGCCACTAACCAGAATTGTCCATAGATCAAATTTTGTTAACCTGACCCATCCCACTAGAAAAGTTCACCCGACCCAACCCGTTACTGCTTTTAAATTCGTGATCCCAACCAAACTTTGGCTTAACCCGACCCGGTCTTACCCATATCTATTGAATTCTAAATCTATTTTTAATTGTTTTGTATTTTAAACAAATTTCAATTTTTAGCTTAAAGTTTTTTTTCGATGAAAATTTTATTGGTATCTCCGTTGGTTTTTTGGACGTTGATGACGCTCTTTTTATCGTGGGAGAAAAGATACTTCTGTCTCTTCACTGTCAATCAAAATTGAACTCATAATAGTTCTTCCTGTAATTAATTGTTTTGACATTTTTCTCATTGTTTTGATCATTTCACACCGCAGCCAAGTGTTTGCATTTTCAGCCATTCAGTTTTTTTTAAATTTTTGTATTATTGTTTTTTTTAGAAAACAAATGAAAAATTTAAAAACATTTTTAGAAACATTGTTTTATCTAAAAAGTTTTAAGTTTAAACAACTCTTTTGAAGAGTTAAACAAAACTTTTTTGAAAATTTTTAATTGCTCTTGTCGAGAAACATTTCACTATATAAATAAAAAAACATTAATAAAGTTAAATGTAATCATGTTAGAAAATTAGCATTTTTATTTGGGATGAAGTCAAAAGCGTTTTCTCAGCAATTCATTGTGTGACCAAATTTTTTCAATGCCTTCAAAAATAACCGATGACAGGGGGTAGTCGGAGATACGTTTTGCAAAATGTTTATAGAACTTTTTACATTTCTGTCTCCAAAATTAGCTGATGACCGAGATGTTGGAGTAGTTGGAGATACATTTTCTAAACAAATTTAAAACTTTTCTTTTATTTCTTTTATATAAAAAATATTTTCTCAAAATTTTGGGGGGCAACGCCTTTTTCCTTCCCTCCAAATGACGTCTTTGGATCATGTGTGCAAGAATTTGGAAAGTTTGAATAACGGAAAGGGGTTCAAAATTAAGTAAATATATATTGACATTGCACACGATACACACAAATAGAGCACTGTACAAGGCTAAATTTGTAAATTAATTATTGAGATCAAGATAACAAGTTATCTATTGTTTGTGTGTGTATAATTTGTAGATATACTATTGTTCTTCACCCGACTTGACCCGACCCAACCCGACTTGACCTGACCTTGCTCAACCCGACTCACCTGTCAACCCGTGGACAACTCTGCCACAGTAACTCTAATATATGCAGCAGAGTTTACTGCCGTTTTAAATTGTAATTAAACCAAAAATTGAAAAAAAACGACTCTAACGAAACCTAATGTGTCGCCGCAGAAAAAGCTCAGCTGGCAAAAATGGTTTTGATGAAGATGTATGTCATCTGGCTCGAAGCTGCCGGGGTAAGTAAGTGAAATAAAATATAAAACATTTGCTCGTTGCGAAATATAAGCCGGAAATTTAATGCACAAGTGGAGTTTTTGTCATCGGAATTTTTCGCAAGTAAAAAATTATAATAAAGAATTATACGGCTTTTTGCCGATGTTTATATTTTTTTCTCTGCGAATGTTTGCGGTAATGCGGTTCGGTGATGTTGCTGTTGTTCTAGATGTCGTTGTGCTTGTTCCTTTAGAAGACATATGAGGATATTTTCGGATCATTATGGTGTCATGTCTTGTAGCCAGCGAATGTTGCGTTGGTCATTTGAGTGTTTGCTCGCACACGCCTGTGCACGTGAACTTGCACGTTTCACACGCGCAGCGTCTCACGCTCGTTTCCGATTGTAACGGTTGTACGTCACACGCACGCTGTCTCAAACGTCTCGCACGCCTGCTCAGTCACCAACGCAGAGTGGGCAGCCCTGCTGGTATCGAGCCAAATTGAAAATAGGAATGGACTTTTCCTACTCATGGACGTGGAAATTTGTCGTGGGTCGATAAAATCTGCCGGCCGCCATTTTCGGAGGCCCGTCACGTGATATTGAGAGACACGAATCAATAATTAATTGAGATTCGAGACAACAAATAAGAAAGTGAGAGAGCTGGAATGAGACAGAGAGAGAAAAAAAGACAGAGAGAAAAAAGAGAGAGAAAAAAAAGAGAGAGAAAGAAAGAGAGACAGACAGAGAGAGAGAGAGAGAGAGAGAGAGAGAGAGAGAGAGAGAGAGAGAGAGAGAGAGAGAGAGAGAGAGAGAGAGAAAGAGACTCAGTTTCGGTTAATGTAGCTTTGTCGCTACCTGCTGAGCTAATGTGTTCTTTTGCTTGTTGCGTGATGATATTTTTTTAATTTATTTTCTAATTTGAAAGAATTATTTATTTAAAAAATATCATTTTATACAATAATAATGATATTACAATCTAATTTGTTCTTTTTTCATTTATTTTCAGACGAATGGGTCCACTCAAGTGAGTTCTTTTTTTGTACTTAAAAGTTTTTTGCTTAGTAATTGTTTGAAAATAATAATAATAATAAGTAGTTTCGTTTGAATTATTTTTTAATAGTATTAATTTATATAAAGTACTACACAGGTTCACACGGAATTCTAAAGTCTTGCTTCAATTTAAAAATCCTGATATTATTGCCATACTGTGAAAAATCATAAAAATTAAGATATTCGGTCTAAATAATGAAAAAATGTTAAAAATCACTTTTTTCCCAGATATGATTAATTCTGAAAATTAATTTAAATTAAAAACAAACTTAAAATTTGAGATGAATTAATTTAGAACATAAGATGACTAAAACAAAAAAAACTAAAAAACAAATAAATTGCTTAGAAATAAACAAAAACGAGTTTGAATAATTTAAATCAACTTAAAATATTATAAATATTTTTAGAGTTTGAATTGGCGTTTTTTAAGTGAAATTATTTTTGACTATTTGCAAGTTTCTCACATGAAAATCTCATGTCTTTTCGTGTCATGTCATGCACCGGAATTTGATCTACTCAACCGTCTTCTCTCTTCTTCTCTCTTTTTCTCTTTCTTCTTTTTTTTCTTTTTTTTTCCTTCTTCTTCTCTCTCGCTCCATAGCCATTTTCTCCTTCCTTTGCTCTCATATCTCACTCACTTTCTTATATATTTATGCAGCCGATATTTGGAGCTCTGGAATTCTAAAAGGGCGTGGCAATAAATAAGCACGAAAGCGAATAAAACACTTTTTAAAAATGAAAAGATTCCTTATCAAAATTATTGAACATAATTTAGGAGTATATTTATATATATATATATATATATATATAACAAGTGGTTTGAAAAAAAATTATGGGTGGATGCAAGTATATAAAAAAAATGAATAGATGTATGAAACATTGATAAAAAAAAGAGAAAGAAATAAAATAAAATAAATAAATAAATAATAAAAACCAATAAAATAAAACAAATAAATAATAGTTAAATATTTAAGGAAATATCTATGAGTGAGTGACTTGATGATCAACAGTTTTCCTGCACCAATTCTTTTCTGGATCAGTGCCAGAAAACTGATCCAAGAATTAAGCACCAAACAGTTTGAAAGCAGGAAATTTTTCTTTTCCATCTTCTTTTTGGTTCCTATTTTATTCATCAGAAGCCGCAGAAAATATGCTGAAAAGTGACAAACATTTCCGCTGGCCGCCTTATTGCGGGAGTTAACAAAACTGCTGTTTTGGCTGGAATGATAGTTATGTTTAAATTTACAAACTAGTTATTTTATTTGTATTTCAATTTCTGTAAAAATAAAAAAAACTTGTTTGTTGTTTATAAAGTTGATTATTTTAAAAGTATAGTTGTTTTTTTTAATTCACTCATTAATGTAAATAATGAAATAATTACTATCCACATCTCTGTTTCATGTTTTAGATTTTTTCAAACTCCAAAATGAATTTTTTTCTTTGAAACAAATCTGTAAATTAGAGAAAAATTACTTGCTGAAAAATCGTGAATAATTTAAGCAGGATTACTTCTCTTCCCATTAGCGCCATCTTTGATGCAGTATCTTCTAAATTTACTTAGAAGAGACAGCACTAATCAACATCTCTCTTCTCAGATTTTTATTTTTTTGTTTTGTTTTTGAATTTCTATTAACCTAGTTGAAAACTTTTTTTTTAACCTGTCAAACTTTTCCAAGAAGTCCGAAAACATAACAATGTAATTTAAACAAACAATTCTCACGAAACTCGTTTCAGTGAAAAAAAATTATTTTGTAACATTTTGCTAACAAAACTCTCTCTACGACAAAAGGAATTCCAAACACCATTTTTATATAAAACTAATCTCTCATCATCATCATCATCATCATCATCATCATCATCGTTATCGTCATCGTCATCGTCATCGTCATCGTCATCGTCATCGTCATCGTCATCATCATCGTCATCGTCATCATCACCATCATCATCATCACAAACATCAGCACCACTATCACCATCATTTTCACCATCACCATCATCATCACCACCATCATTATCATCACCATTATTATCATCATCATAACTTCATCACATTCATCATCGTCGTAACTTCATCATCATCATCACCACAATCATCATCTCCATCGTTTTTTGTACACCTACTTTCATATCAATTATTCAATCCCAACTCACAATTTATAAGGCCAATTTAATGATAAGCTCCAAAACGTAACTACAAGAGGTCAGTCACCTCACCACTAACCTTTATATCACAGACGACTAATGGTGAACGATCCAACCACTTTATTCAATCAGTCTTATCAAAGATATAGACAGGCAACCACGCAATCCTTCCAATAAATCTCGGTTAATTAAAAAGAAAACAACTATGGATTAAACCGATCTTAATGGTTTTAGGTCTCCAGCTAAACCTCACGTTAAACAACACAAGCTGCATATTAAAAGCGGCATAGAAATAGTTATTAATCGTCCATGCAAATAGTTATAGAGCATGCATAACAGGAGTTGCAAGACATGGATACAAAAACTTCTATAGAACAGCCATACAAATATTTGTACAACATCAATACATGTATTTATACAACATCAATACAAGTATTTAAACAACATACATACAAGTATGTGTACAACATCAATACTAGTATTTATACAACATACATACAAGTTTTTGTACAACATACATACAAGTATTTGTACAACATCCATACTATTTGTAAACAATATGTACACAAATAGTTGGACGACATACATACAACATGCACAGCATACAAGTAGTTTTACAAAACGCATACAAATAGTTGTACACCATGCATACAAATAGTTGTACACCATGCATACAAATAGTTGTACACCATGCATACTAATAGTTATACGATACAACTATTCTTAGCAAAACGGCCAAGATATTCAAATTTCATTTTTCATTTGCTTGCAGACTGCTTCTTTTCCAAAATACAAAAATTTTATATTCTGCATTCTATTCGTTCAACTCAAATTTTTTAAAGATAATTTTTTTTCATTTTTTTATATTTTTGCTGGATTTCTAATTCCCATCACGTCTGCGATATTTTACGGACTGAATGCATAAACAGTGGGAATTGCATTGAAGACAAAAAGGGTTATTTATCTAATGCAGTCGGATATTTCAGTTCAATTTTTACCAAAATTTTCCGTTAGATTTAACAGCAACCCAGCTAGTAAAACGTTAATAAAAATTAAAACTTCAGAGTTTAGTTGAATCAAAAATTTATTAACTGTAATTAATATTTATTAGTTGTTACATTCTTATTATTTGGAGGATATACTTTTTCTTTGCTAAATTCAAGTTTACTGTACCTAGAAAACGCCTACATACTTCGAGGTCCATCGAATGTGACCGTCATCGAGGGTAACAGGGTGAGCATGACGTGCGAAGCTGATGCCTACCCCAAAAACCTGACCTATAAGTGGTTGAAAGAGGGCAAAGATGTCCACTCCATGGCATGGCTCATGAGCAGAGCGGGCATACACGCTGATGGGAGTTTTGTCATAACCAACTCGAAAAGAGAGGATCAGGGTTGGTACAAGTGCCAGCCTTCCAATGGCATCGGGACACCGCCAGAGGCATCTGCTTACGTCAACATCACATGTGAGTCTCATCAAGTATATTGTTTTAAATTTCAACTATTTTTTATTCTTTTTTTAAGTAGTTTTTTCCCAGACTTCTTTTTGATTCCTCTCATTCTGCAGCAGAATATCATTCACTTCTTTTCTGTTCCTGTTTCTCTGTCTTTGTCTATGTCTCTCTATGTATTTTTTTCGTTTTTTTTTCTAACGTTTTATGCATGACTGTGAGTTTATGTTGGCAGGCAGAGAGTACATTTCGTATGCGTAACTGCATTTTGTGCTTATTCAACTGAAGCTTTGTTCGACTCGAACCATCGTTTCGGTTTTGCTTGTCTTTCTGTGGCCATATCATGTAACAAATTGTTCTTTTAAAATTTTATTTTTATCAATATTTTATTTTTATTATATTAAATTTATTGGAAATATATTTATATTCATTTTGGTGTCTATATCAATATGTTCTTTTAAATGTTTTATTAACGTTTTATTGTTATTAAATTTATTGAAAATATATATATAAACCTTCATTTTTGTTTTTCTTGCTTGTTATCCGAAATGTCTTGTAGACTTTATAAATCTAATTTCAAATGTATACTTCCATTACTTTCTTTCTTTCTCTCTCTTTCTCTCTCTGTCTCTCTCTTTCTTTCTTTCTCTCTCTCTCTGCTTCTTTTTCGGTGACGAACGGCCTATTCGCCGTGCTTGGGTGTTCTTTTTACTGTTATTATGTGAGGCTGCAGTGCTAGAAGAAAGAGTTCAAGAAGGGTTGAACCAATATCGTATTATTGCCTCAGAGGTCGTTGTATGGTTGACAGTCTCTCTTTTTTTCGACCGAACATTTCCCGGTTCGATAACTATCTCTGTATATACGACCAACTTTTACGAACATTTCATAGACGAGACTCGTACTGAAACGTAAACTCAAACAAACACAATCACACACACACGCACACACACGCACGCACACACTAATAGAAATACACGTAGATATACATGCACAATGTAATCACACAAATTCTTAATTCCTACTTTTTGTTCTTATAGTTTTCTATTCAAACTCTGTTTATTCTTGCCAATGGTTTTTTTTATCCCATAGTTTATTTCAGTCTTCAAGACATTTCATCATACTTCGTCCCATTGGTGCATTATTACAAAAATGAATATTTATTTTCAGATCTCCATATCCATTCATCATTTTTATCTATTTTTTTTCTATCACAAATGACCATGTCTCAGTCAGCTGTTTTTTTCACTAAACAATTTATTCCATAAAACACTTTTACGCGTATTCTTAAAGTTAAAGTTTGTTTGTTTTTTAATTAATCGATTCGAGTTTGAGACAGCCCCCTCCCGGGCTCCCACCATCCTTTTGGCGGACCCAGAGTATCCCCAGGACGCTTCACCCCCGCGACAGAAAATAAAAACTATTTTGTGTGGAAGTTAATAAAAGGTCCTTATTGTTTTTTTTACAAAGTAGATATATGCTCCGAAAAATGTCAACACGAAAAAGTAGTCACATTACAAACAGGTTGGCCGTTCATTCTCATCTTTCAAAAATTTGTAAAACAAGACTTTAAACGGGGTTATTAAAATTTTTTATAAACCCCGGTGTTCATGCATCTATTTAATAATTGATTTATTTTTTGGTCATTCATTTATTTAGTGAATATAATTTATGGCTTTCTTTGCTTACAACGTTCGTACGCTCTGTCGTACAAATCAACAAATGTTTTATTATTGACATTAAAACGACATTACAACGAAACAGCTACTAGTTACATGCTGGATTGTATTTGAAGAATTTACGCTCACGCGCGTAAATGTGTAATCAAACGCTTGCACATGTGTGTGTAAATGTATGTGCTGTGAATGTGTGTTCGTGCTGCTGTAGTGTTTGTAAGTGCCCGTTTGTGGTTCGGTTCGTTCATCCTGTGGGGGTTAAGAGCACAATAATTCAGAGCTGGCTGGGCATCATAAAGAAGAGGAATGGTGCTGTTTCTGTGTTTGATAGAGGCAGATTTCTCAATAAAGCACCCATAAAACTCTTCAACTGCAAAATTACTCCCCTTCATTTTCTCTCTCTCTCTATCTCAATCTCTCTCGTTTTTTCTTTCTCTCTCTTTTTTGTCTTTCTTTCTCTATCTCTCTCTCTCTGTCTTTTTTTCTCTCTCTCTCTGTTGGTTTGTCTCTCTCTTTTAAAAACATACAGTAATGTAATTGGCCAGAATTTCTAGCATTATTGAAATATTTTCCCGAATAAATCGTGTAATTAATTAATTCCAAGAACCCATTGCAGGAAGGTTCTTATTTCAGAAGGTTTCCTGTCGTTTTTTTTTCAATTTTATTATAATTTACAATCACATTTATACAAAGAAAATAGTTATTATTCCACCACTAACCAGATTTAAGTGTCCTCCATTCCATCCTTTATAATTGCTACATCGGGACGACGATGGGAACGTTCGCTCACTCCTGGGAAATTTAAGCATTTTCGTTAGGGAAAAAATATATATGACACAATTTTTTAAGGAGAAGCACATGAACTTTGTTCCAGCCTGAAATGTAATACATAATTCTAACTCACTACACTTATTCTCGTCTACGACAATCCCTGTGGAGTTGGATTCTACAAATTCTTGGTTCTTTTATCTCTTTAAATTGTCGTTATTTTCAACTCTTTGAAAATTGTAATCTTGTCGTCAAGATACAATTTTACATAATTTTTTCAAATCCTTTTTTTTATTTCACCGCCAGTCTTATTTGAATGTTTTACAAATCTTGAAAGTAAAAATTAACTAACTTCCGGTCATCCATATCGAGCTGAAATTTCAAATATAGGCTTGCTCCTCATGACAATGCTTTCTATGAAAGTTTGAAATTTTTTTAATTAAAATAAATAATTATCTATGTTTTAAGACAAAAACAAATAAAATACAGTTAAATAAAGGTTTACTAGCAAATATAATAAATGTTTACACTAACAAATTCAGAAATATAAGGGCTTTGTTAAAAACCCTGGTTTTTTACGGCTTGTCTGTTAATGTTAATTGCACGTTCAAAACACTTAATGAAACAAGTCATTAATAATCAAGCGCTCAATATATTACAGAGTTGAATTTGTCCAGCAGTTCAAAAACTGATGTCTAAATGGTTGTAAACAGTATTCGTTTAAGCACTTCCACAATTGTGGGTCACAACTAACAAATTTTGAATTAGCATCTTTCAAAATGAGTTTCGAACCTGAAGAGCAAACAGATGATTATGAAGCCACAATTTTTTATTTTGCTTTTCGAGTATTCGGTTTCGAAACTTTTCATATTAGCCATTTTTGAATGAAAGAGGTTGCCTTTCTGACATTCAAAAACCTTCCAATGAAAATGATAGCAAATGATGGATGGAGGTTTTCATTGAATTAATTAGTGCCACATATTTCTCAGATTCCCTGCCTTGTGAACACACATCTGATGGATGGTGTGATATACTATGAATAATAATAATAATAATAATAAAAACACATTGAACGCTTTCTATCTTGCGCATCTTTTCCCGCCACGCAAATGTTATCTCCATTTTCAATTAAATTAAACTCGTATGATAATATCTTTTTTTACTTTTTGAATTTTTTTTTGCTTTTAGAAAAATATTGAACAGCCGGTATAAGTTAATTATAATAAATCGGAAAAATCCTTTTTAACCTTTTTTAATCATTTACAATTTTGCAAAAACTTCAAATAAAATCTAAATTATTCCAAATTATTTTGATCAATTCTTTTAAATAATTTGTAAAAAAAAAATAAAATAATATAATCAGAAATTTTGTAACGATTTATTTTATTTTTGTAATTTTTCAAATATGTTTCATGTTTCTCAATGTTTTAAAACAATTCTTAAATATTTTAATCTATTTTTAACGATTTTTTTCAATTGGTAACTTTAAAAAACATTTTCTTTTCTTTAAATTTTTATTCAACCTTTCATTGTTGTAATTATTTGTTTAGTTGATTTATTTATTTTTGCAATTAATCTAATTATTCTTTTATTTCATATAATTAACTTTTTAAAAGTTTGTAAAAGTTATTCAAATTATAATCAATTTTTATATATTTTAATATGTATCTTTTATTAATATAAATATTTTTAATTATTTTGAGAAAAAAAATTTAAATTATAAATTGTTTTACATTTTTTTATTCACTTTTACTTGTCCAAGGGTTGTCCGCGGACGTCTAAAAGCTTGGAAGATCATTATAAAATAAACCAACTTCAAAACAATGTAAAGTTTAATTTAAAAAAGTTAAATTTGAAAAAATTTAGGAAACAAAAATTAATAAAAAATAAATTAAAGAAACATATGATGACAAAAAAATGCTCATCGTCATAGTAACTACAAACACCCTTTGTATACTATTCATTGGGGTGATAATTTTACGATATAAACATAAACATAAAGGAAATGATGGGCGCAAACTACATGTCTCTATGCCCATATCTAGAATTATATAAAATATTGTTCATATATATGTTCTATAAATAAATGTATGTATATATTATTAAAAATCCTTTTTATAGTTGTACATAATGTCGCTTATTTCGAAATGACAGTCGATTAATCTTTTAAATTCATTAACGTGTTCGGCTTCTATGATTTTCGAAGGGAGGTTGTTCCAAATTGCAGTCGATCTGGTCAGGAAGAAATATTTTCTGCAGTTGCCGTTGAATCTTTGTGTTTCCAGTTTGAACTTGTGACCTCTTGTTCTTCTTTCTTCTGATATCTTTATATTAGGAAAACACAAACGTCCTTCTTTGTCTTGAATAAAATTGTAGAGCATGATCAGGTCCCCTCTCAGTCTTCTGTACTTTAAACAAGGAAGCTTCAAAATTCTCAATATGTTGTCGCTAAGAAATTTTGCAGCTTTCTTAAAAACATGTTTTAAATTTTATAAATTAACTTTCACTTGTTTCAAGGCTGTTGTAAATTAAAAGCTCATAAATGTTTAATGACTAATATATTATATAAAAAAATTATTACGCATTCTGCTTCTTGTAGAAACTTGAATGTTGAAAAAGTATTAAAATTTTAAAGTCCTGAAAACCAAAAAAAAATCTTGTTTTTCATTGTTCCATTTATAGGTTTTTTTTGATAACCTGAAAGATTTTGCGTCTTCTTCTTTCAAGAAGACCGAATCAGTCCTATCCGGACGGATCGAATGCTAACGAGGTCGGGAAGAGTATGTGATTAATGAGGATGAAGATAATGATAACAAGTCGGATAAGAACCTGAAGAATGATGACTGATGGCAGGACCATTGGAAGGCTGTCCGTGTGGTGGTGATCTTGTGGCGATCATTGTAGTCAGTCATCGTGCATGTGTTGATGAAAAAGGAAAAGGGTTGATTATGGTGATGATGACAGATTGCCAAATTAATGATCAACTTGCTTGGGTAGACCAGAATTTGTCAATTATTATTATTATTATTATTATTATTATTATTATTATTATTATTATTATTATTATTATTATTATTATTATTATTATTATTATTATTATTATTATTATTATTATTATTATTATTATTATTATTATTATTATTATTATTATTATTATTATTATTATTATTATTATTATTATTATTATTATTATTATTATTATTTACTTCTGCTTTAAAGCTAGTATTACCTTGAAATCTAATTTCTGATAATTTTTATTTTTTGGCAATTCTTTTATATATATATATATATATATATATAATATATATATATATATATATATATATATATATATATATATATATAATATATATATATATATATATATATATATATATATAGAAGTATTATATATATCTACATAGTGATGATGATGGTAGTAATCATTTTGAGTATAATAGGATGATGATGATGACGATGAGTTATTTGATTCGATGCTTCTTATGATAAATAGACATTTGCGTGAACAACTCGTTAGACTTAACACTCTCACGTTATGTCCGAAATTGGAATATCCTGATCTTAAATCACTTCAGTTCTGAAACTTGTACTCTTTTGGCCATCTCAGGTAAATTAAAATCTGCGATGGTTTAAACCATAAGAATACATTTTTCGTCTAAACTTAAAAGAATAACTCATTGTGGAGTATTTTCTGCCAAAAAAATTGAAGCCAGTACCCCAAGCGTAGTGGCCTGTACGACCACGCCTGATGACAAAAATTCTTGCTGTTGATAATAACAGAAAAAATAATGATAATTCACGTGTTTTGGTTTTCTGTAAAGTAGTGTATAGTTTTATACAGCAGATATTTTGAAACTAGAAAAAAAATTGTAGGTAGGAAATACCAACATATTTCCAGTCACAGATCATATTTTACCCTACTTTTCCCTGCTTGATTTGAGCTGGCTTACATTAGGCAAAACAGAGTCATTTTTGCTGCTGTTGATGATGATGATGATGATGAAGAAAATGAAGAGGAAAAATAGAAAAAGAACGAGAATGAAAGAATAATAAAAAAATAACTCTTATTTTTATTTGTAATATTATTGTCATCATCATCCTGTTACCAGAAATGACGATGATCACATTGTTGTTTATATAGAAAAATATTATCTCTGAGGCGGTTCTCAATAAATTTCGAATGTCTGGACCTGTGGTCATCACATGGGCTTAAGTGCGGATTAAGTATTCGACATTATAAAACTTGCATTTCCTGGTTCATACAAACTGGAAAAAATGAATGCGATAAAAGCTCAACATTGTCTTCTATAAACAATAAAAAGTCTTGGCTAAGATTTGTAATTAAAGTGAGTGAGTGAGTGAGTGAGTGAGTGAGTGAGTGAGTGAGTGAGTGAGTGAGTGAGTGAGTGAGTGAGTGAGTGAGTGAGTGAGTGAGTGAGTGAGTGAGTGAGTGAGTGAGTGAGTGAGTGAGTGAGTGAGTGAGTGAGTGAGTGAGTGAGTGAATGAGTTAGTGAGTGAGTGAGTGAGTGAGTGAGTGAGTGAGTGAGTGAGTGAGTGAGTGAGTGAGTGAGTGAGTGAGTGAGTGAGTGAGTGAGTGAGTGAGTGAGTGAGTGAGTGAGTGAGTGAGTGAGTGAGTGAGTGAGTGAGTGAGTGAGTGAGTGAGTGAGTGAGTGAGTGAGTGAGTGAGTGAGTGAGTGAGTGAGTGAGTGAGTGAGTGAGTGAGTGAGTGAGTGAGTGAGTGAGTGAGTGAGTGAGTGAGTGAGTGAGTGAGTGAGTGAGTGAGTGAGTGAGTGAGTGAGTGAGTGAGTGAGTGAGTGAGTGAGTGAGTGAGTGAGTGAGTGAGTGAGTGAGTGAGTGAGTGAGTGAGTGAGTGAGTGAGTGAGTGAGTGAGTGAGTGAGTGAGTGAGTGAGTGAGTGAGTGAGTGAGTGAGTGAGTGAGCGAGTGTTACTGTTTTTACTGTTTTTCCAAACATTTAATCTACAACTTTGTACCCACCTTGCAATAGTATTATGAATCACAAACTGAAGTCTTTTAGTTTAAATCAAATGCAGTTGTGGATTGAAAAAAACAATCCAGTAAATATCTATTTAGATGCATTAGTAGAAAATAGTTGTCGGAATTTTATTAAAATAATTGTTTCTGTTTACATAACAAAATCCGTATATTATATTATTCAAAATTTAATGCTGCATAAGCTCAACAGCTGATTGCTTTAAGAAATTGTTTAAATTATTTAAAATCGTAAATTTAAATTTTTTCCAGATTATCCACGTGTCCTTGACATAGAAAGAGTGAAGTACGTTCCTACTGGAATGGTCGCAAAGTTCGACTGTCCAACAGAAGGTAACCCCCCAGTTACGGAGGTTTTCTGGACCAAAGATGAAACCCCGGTAGAGGGCAACCGAACCGAAATTTTCCAGAATGGAACTCTTATCATGCGTCACGTCAGACCTTCTGACACGGGGCAGTATTCTTGCAGGGCCAGATCCTCGCTGGGTGAAGGCAAAAGCTCAATTCCTATTCAAGTCTTTGTGAAAGGTGAGCGATACCACTTGGTAGTGATTAAAACTAATAATTCTATTAAATTAATAAAAATGTAACTTATTCAGGCTTAGTTAAAAAATTAGAGAAACCAGAATTAACAAATTTCATTTCTTGAAACTTCAAAAATTTTTCTGTTAAAAACTTTCTCTATAGAGCCGTATTTCTAAACAAAATCAAAATTATTCCTAGAAAATATTTAGCACAAAAATCTATTTTTAGCAGCATTTCATTGTTGAAGATTGCATTATGAGTTGTCGTTGAAAGAATTTGTAAGCCTTTGGGAGCTTGAAATTCAAACCATATCAGACAAAATGCTAAGAGACAGTTTTTTTATTGTTTATTTGGAATTTGATTTTGCACTAAATTTTCCATCCTCTCCGTCCTTAAAAAGGACAACAGATGAGCCCACCTGTCGAAAGTAGAGGCTTTGAAAATCTAAAAGACAGATGTGTGCTTGAAAATGCAGTTTACAATCGAACCATCATCGTCATTATCGTCATCATCATCATCGTCATCGTCATCGTCATCGTCATCGTCGTCGTCGTCGTCATCATCATCATCATCATCATCGTCGTCATCATCGCCATCATCCTCATCATCATTATCATTATTATTTAATTATTTATTCATCAAATTTAAATTATTTTCTTATTAATTATTCATTTTTATGTATTTGCTTATCTAAAACTTGTTTTGTTTTATTTTTAATTAAAAAATCCATTTTGGTATATTTACCGTATTACTTAGCTATTTATTTAATTTTTTATGAACTGATTTATTTCATTTTCAATTATTCATTTGTTTAATTAAATCTTTGTTTAGTTTTTATGTAAAGACGCAGGACGCCTTTTATATCATTTTTTAAGGAAGCAACTAACTTTATTTTTAAATTTTTTAAAAATGAAAAATTATAATCAACACCACCACGCAGATATTAAAACTTTCAAAAGAGTTTTCGGGCAGGTCTTAGTGGTGAGATTTTGCGTTTTGATGAACACAAAACACTATGGCGACATATATGGCGTGTAGGAAGATATGGTCTGGAATATAATTTGTTTCTATGAATTTCTTTAGATTTTATGCTTAAAACGTCACTTGAGGCTAAAGTTCAGCCAAGGTCCTGGACACATGAGTTTTCAAGACTAAAAAATAAAAGAAGTAATTTATGTGCTATGATAGTACATTTGTGGTTTCCTTGGTTTCAGCTTGATCTCGCTGGCTAGTTATTAAGCCATGTAACCAGAAATTGGTTATTTCTGAAAGTTATAAAAAAATTATGGAAACTGAGCTTTGTGGAATGTTCTCCATAAATATCCAGGAAGATTTGTATAGTTATTGCTGTGATTGGTATTCTTATTGAATTGTACGTTTGCATGTGTGGTTGTTTTTCCATGTTGTGATGTCAATACTTGATTCATCATAATGTTTTGTTAAAGGAAAGTTACAGCAGTTCTGTTGGCAACAAATTTTCTTTTATATATTTAAAATAAAATTTAAAAATAAACGAGCCAGCGAGACAATGATTTATTACTATAAACTGCAACTCCTCATGTGCAAAAGCGGTTTATTCTCTTTCTTCCTCTCGTTCTCTCGTTCTTAAATATTATTTATCCCCCCCTTCCTCCTCAAAAATACCTCCCAACTGCCACCAAGAGAAATTTATTGCCTCGAAAGTAGATGCAAGGAGTATGAAAATTTCGTGCATCGATTCTCCCGCCGACCGTAGCGTGAATGTAGCGTGAATGTGGATAAAAATCAAGGCGCGGAAAGATCGGCCGTTGTAAACAAGGAATTCTTTTTAATTGCTTGGAAGCATGGAAAGAATGTTTATTTTGTATTTAACAGGAGCGGATGCTCATCACGGCTGCTGGCTGGTGGATGGCTAGCTAGTAGCTAGTAGTCGATCAGGCAGTTTGGCTGTTGCTGGTTGTTTGGCTTGCTAGTTTGTGGATTTGTTGGCTGCTTTAATAAAGTTTTACTCTAAAAACGAAGACGCTTTCTTTCATCACAGTTGTTGTCTCGTTGACTTGTTATTACAGCTTAAGTATCTATGTTGTACAGACTTGTTTATTATGGTGACTCTAAAATAAAAGCATATGTTCATCTTCATAAATCTGCATTTTTAGACTATAATGTAATATTACGTCTTATCATGACAGAATTATATTTTAATAATAAATAATAATGATGAATTTATATAGCGCCAGATAAGTCAGAGGCGCTTACGAAGGTTCCTTTGGATCGGAAACTTCGAAGAACACGCTATTTTCATAGACATGAGAAAGCAATGCGAGTGAACTCCTTGCCTAAGGGAGTTACGCTGGTGACGCAGGTGAGGCTTGAACTGCCGACCTAACGATCAACAGGCGAGCGCTCTACCGCTCTGCCACCAGCGCCTCTAAATGAAATTAAATGAAATTATATCAATAAAACTAGAAATAAATACAATGAAGCCAAGACGTCTTATCACAGCTGACACCAAACGCAACTGAAAAAGCAGCACCAACTGCATGCAACATAGCATTAATATTGAATAAGAATATATATATATATATATATATATATATATATATATATATAACTAAAAAAACTTCATTCCCCAGTGGAAATATGTCACCACATGGCTTTCCGGATAGCTCTACGTCATCAGGGGCGTTCGCAATATTTGAAATAAAATAGTGACACCGAAATGAAATATAAAAAACTGATTCTCTTGTTTTAAAAACGTTTATAACTATATTTTTGCTTGTTTATTTGAAAATAATGCTTTTTTAATCACTTGAGTAGAAACAAAATTAATGAAACACTTTTCCATGATGAGTAGAGATTGCTGCAGTGCGGTGCGTCGTGCAGCGAGGTAGTTCAAGAAACGGATTGGCGCTGACCTGGTTGAAGAAACGATCGTGCTCAAACATAAAACTTATTCGGCTGGTGTTGCTGCATAAAAATCCTAATGCAATTAAGCGCATGTCTTTCCATGATTGCGTGTTCTGCCTGTGTTGGCGCTCTAACTTTGACGCCGGATATTTGATTCTGAGATATCCAAAGAAAACATACTGTGGCCATTGTTTACGGTGACATTTGTCACGAAGTATGCACGATGACGATGACTGTGAAGGCTGCTGAGGTGATGATGATGATGATGATGATGATGATGATGATGATGATGATGATGATGATGATGATGATGATGATGATGATGATGATGATGATGATGATGATGATGATGATGATGATGATGATGATGATGATGATGATGATGATGATGATGATGATGATGATGATGATGATGATGATGATGATGATGATGATGATGATGATGATGATGATGATGATGATGATGTGATGATGATGTGATGATGATGATGATGATGATGATGATGATGATGGTGATGATGATGATGATGATGGTTGTGGTGGTGGTGATTATGATGATGGCGATGATGATGACGACGACGACGACGACGACGATGATGCTGATGATGACGATGTTGATTACAATGATGCACAATTGAAACCAAATATTGTGAACAAATATTCGGATTTAGACACAATAAATAAAACTTGACTTAAAAAATAAATCCAAAATAATGTATCGTTTTTTCTCTTATTTAATCTTTCACAGATCCACCGCATTTTCTCATTCGGCCGCTGCCAGTTTACCAGAGGTTCCTGGGTGAATCCGTCACCATGTCCTGTCTGGCCGAGGGAGAACCAACCCCAGCCATGTTTTGGAGAAAAGTAAAAAGATTTACGAGCTTTAAAAAATATCATATTTTTATTCGTTTGTTTTGGATTTAAAATAGAAATAAATAAAAATGCGAAAAACTGAAAAACTACAGAGAAACTAATGCTACCGAATTATTTTTTAATTCCTGAAAAAGGAAGTTTTCCCAGCAAATTTTTCTTTTCCAGCAAGCAATAAATTGTGACGATGAAATCAACATAATAAAAAAAAAAGAACAAGAATGATCTTTGATCGATGCTTCCTGACGATGTGTATAAAGCATCAAACGAATGCAAGCATGCATGAATGCAAAAACACATTCAAACATGCATGGATGCAAACACACATTCAAACACGCATGCAAAATCACATTCAAACACGTATAGATGTAAGAACACATTCAAACACGCATTCATACAAAACGACATTCAAACAAGCATGGAAAAACACATTCAAACACGCATGGATGCAAAAACACATTCAAACATGCATTCATGCAAAACGACATTCAAACACGGATGCATGCAAAAACACATTCAAACACGGTTGGATGCAAAAACACATTCAAACACGCATGGATGCAAAACATATTTAAAACGCATGAAAAAAACTTCTGTTTTCCTTCGTGAACAAAAAAAACCGATTTTTTAAAAATAAAAAAATGTAGAAACTGCCATAAATAATAATTGGATTCTTTTGTACATGCGTGCGAGTTTTGTTTCTTTATTTATCTACCTTGCACGACAGTAACTCAAAGGAGCCATGTAACCACATTGCATTAAAGATTCATTACTCTTCCAAACAATTATCCGCAGGTTGATGGTGGTGGAACAACTAAACTTAAAATGCCTCCGATCTGGCACCATCACTATCAGCACCACCAGGAGAATCTCAGTCTCTCTAAACTGACCGAGGAGGACAGGGGAACGTATGAATGTGTCGCTGCCAATGCCGTCGCCACTGTCGTCATCTCAGCTATTCTGCTTGTTGAAAGTGAGACAATTTATATATAAAAAAAAGAGGAATTGGTTATATTTATTTTTATTTAATTTTCAGTAAACCTGTTATTTTATGAGAAAATAAACTGAAAATGCAAATAAGAGAGTCGACATTTCATGTATTTTTATTTAATGTTCACTTTAATTTTAGACGACAGAATCTTTCTTCAACAAAATAATTTGAAACTAACTTTAAAAAAATTGCGCTTTAATGAAAATATTGCAAGCATACATTTATTAGCACATTTGTTTTATTTTTCTTTTCCATGAAGCAAATTTGAATTTTTTCTTTTTCTCCACGTAGCTTCTCCAAGAAAGCCGCCTTCCAATGTAACCGTTCGGACAACGAATACTACAGCCACGATCCTCTGGTACCCAGCATACGACTCTGGTCAGCCTCTCTACTACGTCTTGTGGTAATTGGGGAGCTTCTTATATAAATGTTTTTTATATTATAAAAGTTTTTATGTTATTAAATTTACTTCAATCTTTAAAATTAAGTTTTATAAATTCTAAAAAATATTTAAAATATGTGGCAAAAATTCAATATTCCACTGGAAAACTTTTATTATTCAACAAAAACCATTTTTTGCTAAATTAATATCATTAAGAAAGGAGAATACACCGATGGTTATCAAACGGGCAGGTATTATTCCAGGTGTCTTCCGGAAACTATTTTGACTCGATCATCATCCCTGTGTCAATGAATTTCTAATTCTTTTTTTTGTGTGTAATTATCATTGATGGTTTTACTGAAAGATTAAAAAAAAGTGTTGTACCTGTTCTTCTGTCCCCGATCTATTTCTTGTCCAGCTGCGCTTTTGTGCACAAGAGTTCCGTTTGATCGGTATCTCGTGGTTATTTGCTTCTATCTGTGTGACCTAGATTGTATAATGTTTTCTTTTCAATATTATAGTATTGATTGCATTGCTTCCCATTCTGAACCTGCAAGATGAATATCGCTTTTTAATGCAACTTGAAAAAATCGTAGAACCATCCCATTACTTTGTGTTTATTTTTAGGATAGAAGTAGCGGCATATTTATAGAAACATTGCATATAATATATGAATAATTGATTGACTGGTTGTTTATCAGAAACCAATAACAAACTTACTGAAAAAAAACAAACTCACTGGAAAGAATGAACAAATATCAAATTAATTACTCAATTATTATAATTCAATCACGAAACTAATTGTCATTATTATTTATCAAATTAATTATCATCATAATGTATTCACATAATAATTAATGTTACTAAAATAAAATATCGGGTCGTTAAAAAAATACAGTTTTCAATCATGAACTAGTTTGTCCTACTGGTTTCCTTCTGGCATACAAGACTTTCTTTCTAGGTATACCAGACGCGGCAGTGAAACAGAATCGTGGACGACTCTGGCAGCATTCGAGAACAGCACGACAATGACCATACACGACCTCAAGCCTTCCACAATGTACCGCTTCATGGTCTCCTCGAGGACGCTGTCAGGTTTTGGCTCGTTCAGCAAGATAGTGACGGCGGCGACAAAAGATCGAGAAGGTTCGTAAGATGGCGCTTTGCTCTTAAATGTAAAACAACCATGCATATTCATAACTTTATGTTAATTTCATAATTTATATTAATTTATGTTAATTTCATAATTTATATTAATTTATGTTAATTTCATAATTTATATTAATTTATGTTAATTTCATAATTTATATTAATTTATGTTAATTTCATAATTTATATTAATTTATGTTAATTTCATAATTTATATTAATTTATGTTAATTTCGAAATGTTTTAATAAATCTACAGCAATTCCTCCTGATAGCGACAAGCACTCTAATCCTATTTACACATTACCCGACGATGAAGACGGTAAGGTTTAACTGATGTTCTGCAAGTGTTTATAAAATAGCGTTGATCTAAAATTATGCAAAAATTGCTTTTAAAAAATGTGTAAAAGATATCAGCTAATTGGCAGTTAACGCTTTGCATTAACTGAAAATCAAAATTAAGGTGTTACCCGAATTGAAATCGGCAATAGATGGCACATTGACACATTAGCTACAGATTGCTCGCTTGAAGGAAAAGTCTCCGCGACAACAAGTAAAGGAAAAAACGAGTTTTTCAACACAAACATATATTTTAGATACACTTTATTTAGAAATACGAAAGATGTTCAAATTAATTTTTTTTTAATTGACTCATGTATTGTCATCCAATATAAAACTGTGCTGAAAGTTTCAGATTCCTAGCAGGTCAAAAAGCTGGTTAAATTTTACTTGCAAGATTTGCGTACAGAAAAAGCCACACACACGCAAATAGAGATTGTAACCTAAATAAAAGCTTGTAAAAACCGGATGCGTTCAAAATGGAGGAATCAAATAATAGATGAATCCTTCTGTCCATGCAGACTGATTAACCAAAACTTTGACTTACCTGAAAGTTTTTTCAAAATGTTTTTCTTTCGTTTGGGACGCGGAAGCTAATTTAAAACTTTGGCATTCTTTGGTTCTATTCTATATATTTAGATTATCCTGTGAAATCAATCCTGTGTCTGTAAAAGAAAAACTAGATGTGGTTAAATAACATTGTTGTTGATTTCACATTTTCCATAGACTGACAATTTTTTGGCAAGGAAGTGCACTCACAATTATAAGTTTATGCTAGAATATAAAATGAGAAAAAATCAATCAAGAACTCATCCCTTAGTAACGCCTTAGGGCAGAGAAGAGAAATCATTAGCCTTGCTCAATGATCAATGAAGACACATTGTGTTAACAATAATTTTTTAATAGAATTGACAAAAATCTATAAGAAGAAATTCTTTCAGATCCCGAGGAATCTGGTTCTGGAAGCTCGAATCACCCAAACAGACCAACATCAAGTATTTGTATATTAATTATAATTTATCTGATATTTCTTTTAATTAGCTTATATAATAAATAAATAAATATATAACCGATTAGTTTATTTGTTTATTTATTTTATTATTTTTTTAATTTATTTATATTTTAATTTATTTATTTATTCATTAATTAAATAATTTATTAATTAATTAAATAATTTATTTATTTATTTATTTATTTATTTATTTGTTTGTTTATTTATTTATTAATTAATTTATTTATTTATTTATTTTTTATTTATTTATTTATTTAGTTATTTAGTTATTTATTTATTTATTTATTTATTTATTTATTTATTTATTTATTTATTTATTTATTTATTTATTTATTTATTTATTTATTTATTTATTTATTTATTTATTTATTTATTTATTTATTTATTTATTTTATTTTATTTTATTTTATTTTATTTTATTTTATTTTATTTTGTTTATTTATTCATTCATTCATCCATTCATTCATCCATCCATCCATCCATCCATCCATCCATTCATTCATTCATTTATTTATGTATTTATTTATTTATTTTTTAATTAAGTTTCATTTTCTTTCAATCAGAATTTATTATTACAAAGAACTCCATTCAATTGTATTAACACCATCATTCATCAAAAATAACTTTTCTCAAAATATTTTCTTTTGTGTAATCCGTCATCTATTTTGTTCCCACGCGGTTGCTGTTAGAAAGTTATTGTCAAAAATATATTACAATAAGTCTGCAATTTTTATCTAATAAATAATTACATGAGCGCAATCTATCTGCGTTTTAACGATGTTTTATATTTTTTAGGTTTGTCTTCAAGCCAATATTTGTCAGCAATCTTTTTTTAAAGCAGTGCTCGATATTTGTAGTAAACATAAACCACTTCTTGCAGTGTTCCTACCGCCACCCCCTTACAATCTCAGCGTGACCGCTACGAAGGACGGAATGGTCATCTCGTGGTTGAGCCCCCTCTACCTGAAACCAATCCGCCACTACAGCCTTTATTACAAGACCCTGGGTAAGTGGGCACCTCTTGTCGAGGGTCATCCAAATACCACCTACCTATGGAAAACACCCTCGTTTGGGGCCAAGTACAGCTTCCGGGTGATCGCCTACCTGAACGCAACGGTACATACTGAGAGCAGCGAAGAGATATCTTATGACACAGGCGGTTAGCTTTTAAATATGGAGGGACAATAGAATGTCATGATCATTGATTATTTAAACGTTATTTAGTCCCAGTTTATCAATTATCATCATAATTGTTGCATTTACAACAGACGTTTAATTTTAATGTAATGAAATTCAAACATCAAGTTATAATTCTAGTTTTTTTAATAACAATTTCAATAAATATAATTAATGATGTTTGTTTTTATATTTATTATTATTTTTGGAATAAATTTATTGCTATTTTTATATTAAATTTATAGCTATTTTTATATTAAATTTATAGCTATTTTTATATTAAATGTATTATTATTATTATTATTATTATTATTATTATTATTATTATTATTATTATTATTATTATTATTATTATTATTATTATTATTATTATTATTATTATTATTATTATTATTATTATTATTATTATTATTATTATTATTATTATTATTATTATTATTATTATTGTTATTATTATTATTATTATTATTATTATTATTATTATTATTATTATTATTATTATTATTATTATTATTATTTTCATCAGTAATTGTCAGTTTAGATAAACTTAGGCAGACATTAATATGATGAATGCATCAAGTGTCTTCAGTACGTCTTATTTTTACATGCACTTTTGAAAAATTGTAGGATTGAAAAAATGGCAAAAAAATTAATGTAATAATCAATATACAAACAAACGCCAGGTAACCTTTTTAGTTGTATATAAAAATATTAAAGTTTTTACAAACTTTTATTTAGGTTACAATCTCTATTTGTGTGTGTGTAGCTTTCTCTATAGGCAAATATTGCAAGTAAACTTTAACCAGCTTTTTGACTAGCTAGGAAGCTGAAACTTTCAGCATAGCTTTATATTGGATGACAATACATGATTCAATTAAAAAAAAACTTAATTTAAACGTTTGTCGTATTTCTAAATCGAGTGTATTTGAAATAAAAGTGTGTGTTGAAAAACTCGATTTTTCCTTTACTTGCTATTAATTACACAGACTTTTGGTCATATTTTCAAAAAACTTATTTTTGCACTGTTTTAAATTTTCCACACCACAATGTTCTAATATTTTCCTCAATGCCAAATACAGATCCGATGCCCCAGGAAAACAGCCCACTCTCAGACTCCATGCCTCTGATCATCATCGGAGGAATGGTACTGGCCATCACGTCGCTTGCTGGTACGATCGTGTTCACTCGCTGGTGTAGGAGGAGAAAGCAGAAAGCCTCAGTAAGATACGGTCAGTTTTAGGTCAACGTCATCGAAGTCAAGGACTTTGTATTTGTTAAAAATTAGCTTTGTTAGACAACTGAGTTTAAGGTTTTTAAACTATTGGAATAAAGTAGACTTGGTATATAATTGATATTTACATTAAGGTTGCTGATTGAGTTAGCATAAACGCATATTGATAAATGAAAATAAGTTAAGAAATGGTTTGAACAGCAATAGACCATGGCAAAACCATTAGGGCAAAACATGTTAAAAACCTTAGGTGTTCAAAGATTTAAAAAAATCCAAACATTACAAATATTTTTTATACAAAATCCTTAACATTTTCCCAAAACTAGCCCGGAAGTTAATCAGAAGCCCCTGCCCTCCCTTAAATAACGCCCTTAACAATGGATACAAAATCTGACCACAATATGGTGCTCCAGTTGCTTTTAAAATAATCGACGTGACAGATATTGAATCCCTGACTTTACCAGCTGTCATGTTTAGATATATTATGTTTTCGCCACATTCAACTGTCGGCAAATCGGGTCGGCTTGGTTGATTCAGTTGAATCGAACCGGATTGTCGTCACTTCGAGTTGTCCTGAACCGGGTCAAAAAGATTTTTAAAAAATTAATATACATATTATTTATTAATTAAAATTTAATTCTAGCTTAAAGCATTTATTTTGATTTACTTATGTTAGTTTATCAAATAAACTCTTATAATGATATAACCATCAAATACAACTATGTAGGATTCCATGATATAACAGAAATCTTGTATAACTTGATTTTACAAAATCGAGTTGTTAAATAACAATAATTAAATTGTTTTTGGTTACATTGTAGTAATAAAATTTTATTTCTCTCAAAAAATTGCCTTAAAATTGTGAAAATAACAATTTAAACTTTAATTAAGTCTAAATGATCATTTGTTTGTGTTTTTTATTTTAGGTAATGTGAAATATTTCGGACCAAACCAAGCTGAGAGCGTTCACCGACAGTAAGCATAATTTGTTTTCTTAAAATTATTATTATTATTATTATTATTATTATTATTATTATTATTATTATTATTATTATTATTATTATTATTATTATTATTATTATTATTATTATTATTATTATTATTATTATTATTATAATTATTATTATTATTATAATTATTATTATTATTATTATTATTATTATTATTATTATTATTATTATTATTATTATTATTATCATCATCATCATCATCACCACCACCATCATTATCATCATCATCATCCTAATCATCATCATCATCATTAATATTATTATTATTAGTCGGATAAGGCGCATGGGTACATTACCTTCCTACCGCTGTAATATCACCACTCAAATCTCTTCGTCAACCACGACTCGTCCAGTTTCTTTTTAAATTCGTCCATTGTTTCTGACCATACCACATCATCAGACAGACTGTTCCATAATCCGGTCACTCTCAAACTTTTAAACCTTCAATAATTTCAAACGTCCCAATCATATCAACCCGATCTCTTCTATACTTTAGAGTGAACAAGTTTAAATGAATTAAATTATATTTATTTATTTTTATTGCAGAAACAATCGAGTCGTAGAAGGTAAGCTAAAATTCACTTGAAATTCACTTGAAATTCACTTGAAATTCACTTGAAATTCACATGAAATTCACTTGAAATTCACTTAACATTTACTTGAAAATTACTTGAAATTCACTTAACATTTACTTGAAATTTACATGAAATTCACTTGAAATTCACTTAAAATTCACTTGAATGTCACTGGGATTTCAACTTTATTTTTCGAGAAATATTGTAAACAAGAATAGTTGTTTAAAGGAAATTTGCATATCGAATGAAATACTTCAAGAAAACGTTTTTTTTTAAATCTTTTATCTTCTAAATAAATTGTTGTAAGAATAAATAACGAGCTGAAATGCAATGATCGATCGATTCATTAAAAGATTTCTTTGTTCAACACAGCAACACACACATACATACATACGTACACACACACACACACTATATTTAAATTTAAATTTAATCAAAGCAGATATAAGTATTATTGAACATAGTACTCTAGAAATGCTATCCGTATAATAATTTATTACTTTTTTCAATAAATTAAAAACAGCTGTCCCGGTTTGTTCTATAACGGAAATCGAACCAGTGTTTATGAACGATAACCACATCTCTTCTAACTGTATCATGCATCCACACCACGTAAACGACGTCAAGAAAATTCAAGAAACGCCTATCTGATTTCAGTACACTAGAAAGCATCTTGTGATACGATGGTGAACAATGCATTCATTCATTGATCAATGCATTCATTCATTGATACTCATTGTAATTGTAAAGTCGTTTTTTAAGTAAATTAGAACTCAATCTGCAAGCATGGATCAAGACTAGTTTAAAACCATAAAACCGTAACTGACCGTACCGCAGAGGCGTAGCGAGGGAACAGGGGAGACAGTTGTCCCCGGTTGCAGGGCTGGAGAGGGCGCATTTTCAGCAAGCAAAAAAAATTTATTTATTATTATTTTGCTATATTTAGGAATTTCTATGGCTCCGACTACAGTCCCCCGGTCATCATGTTTTTTTGAAAAAATAAAAAAAAAAGTTTCGAAAACAAATTTTTAAAGTAGCTCCGACTACCCCCTCCTACCGCCTCCTCCGGTCATCAGTTTTTTTGTAGCAAGAAGCAAAAGAGGTTATGTTATTTTTCAATTTTGCGTTTTGTCCCCGTGCACAGAAGACCCTAACTACGCCTTTGCTGTACCGTCTTCTAAGGTGCGTTAACCCTAGAAACTGAAATATCCTTAAATATGCATGGATATAATGGTGTCTTTTTTTAGCATAGATGGCTAATAAACTCTTGTTTTGGACGCTCTGATTAGAAAAGACTTATTCTGCTTATTCTGAGAACTGAACTCTGAAGATTGATGATAATTTTTCATGCAATCTTGTTGACAAACTCACGAAACGTATCTTGTAGATCAGGAGTTTTAACTTTGTGCTTCAGAAATGACTTTCTTTGAGGCAGCGTTTCTTGTTGTTGATTTAAGAACTGGCCATTTGTACAGCCGATTCCATATTTCAAAAAAAAGAGTCTTCAGAAAACTCTATAATTATTGTGAATGATTTAAAAAGATTAATGTCGATAACTACTAGTGTCATTTATTTCTTCCTTCATTATGAGCACATATATGGTTTTCTCATTAAAATTTTGTTTTCAATAACATTTTGTTTAGGCATATCCTTTCTAGACGACGGAGGCCCCCAAGCGAGTGAGCGAGAAATATAACACTTGAATTTTGTCAGACGAGACCAGCGAAAGATATGAAAAAACTAAAGCGTTCCGGTAACTGAAAAAAAAAGGTTTGGTTGAACTTCTTGGAGTCAATGGCGCAAGCAACTGTTATAAACAAGGAAAACATCCTCTCGCACTTTATGGCAACAACGTCAGCTCCGTCTTTATGAACTGCTGAAAACATTGTCTATACTGACCGATGATTACCTAATATGAAGTTAGATTGAACTGACCATTTTCATAGAAGCCCATCGGTTTTTAGTATTACTGAAATATTTTCAAACTCTGCTCCGAAAATCGTTTGTTTCAATTTTTTAATTTCATTTGCGTTCATCATCTCTCGAATTGAAGAAGACGGGTGTGTATGTAATCGGCGGATACAACAAGCGTGTACAAAATATCACTGTACAGTTGTGTTAATAAAATCTAGGTTGATTAAATCTCAGTTTTTTTTTTATTTGTTGTAACAAAATCATTAGGGGTACGGGGAAGCCCCTAAGAACCTAAGAACCGTGGACCGTGAGCGGTGTTGCAGTCTTCAAACAGGAGTAATCTCAGAATAGACCACCGGGGACAACAAGCTAAACTCAAATATGACTACCCGCTGCTTTCGCACAATAAACAACAAATTAAATCAAATAAAAAAATGAATCAAAAAAATTTAATCGATAGGTTTTTTGAATCGGATGTCTCGTTATTTACTTTGTTCAAAATTTTTCTAATAACAGCATCAAATCAATGTTGAAAAAAAAACCAAATAATTTTTATTTCAAACGTGATACAAAAAGCAGGATTCTGCAGCGTTGCTGCTTTTGATGATTTTCAGTTTTGAAAATGATCGTTTGTCGGTGCAATTTGAGACATTCGCTGAAAGGAGAATTTTCATACATATGGCCTTGAAAACTATAAGTACCAAAACATTCGCAATTTTTAGAGAATGTTGTCAAGAAAAACTTTAGACCATTTCGATTTTAAATTTTCAAAGTATTTTTTAATTATGAAAATTCGTATATAAAATTATTTGGAAAACAACAATTCTTTCGAATTTGAATATCAACATCAGTTTTTTATAAGAAATAATTTCTCAGAACTATTTTAATAATAAAATATTACTTCAATGAAAGAAACTCCGACACATCATTGGGTCTTTAAAAATTATTGGCATTATTACGTTGCCCCCTACTTAATTCTGTTCGTTGAGAGACGACACTGTATCGGAAGTTCATTAAACAGCGGTCAACACCAACACTTCATCATCATGTAAAAAGTTCAAACCTTCACTTAATTAAATGCATTGTTTGTATATTTATTTATTTCTGATACTAGTAGTATTTATTTTTAAAAAATAAATCAAAACAAAGCATTATCTTCAAGCATAGGGCTTTTAGGCCTTTAAAAACGAGTCGGGCCCAAATTAGCACAAACCTGACCTGTCCTGAAATTTTGCTCTATGAAACGGACCGAGACGAATTTTTTAGAGATCGACCCAGGCAGCGAAAAATCGGCACGTGCATAACTCTGCGACATGCTTTTGTTTAAAAAAAAAATTAGTTACTTTTTAAGGTCTGCATAGTAATACTTTTAATTGTAAAACTTCTTAAAAATTGGAGCCATCTTTGTAACTTTAAGAAATAGTTGGAAATATTTTGACAAAACATTGATTTCAAATTTCTCAAGAATTAATAAAAGCTTTTAAAGACATAAAATTCTTACGACAAAAAAGTTTTACATTTATTAAAAACGGTTTACGTGGAAATGTCGTAAATTCTTTTTTTCGCATTTTACAAATTTTTATTTAGGTTACAATCTCTGTTTGTGTGTGTGTCTTTCTCTGTACGCAAATCTTGCAAGTAAAATTTAACCAACTTTGTGACTAGCTAGGAAGCTGAAACTTTCAGCATAGCTTTATTTTGGATGACAATACATGATTAAATTAAAAAAAACTTAATTTGAACGTTTTTCGTATTTCTAAATCGAGTGTATTTAAAATCAAAGTTTGTGCTGAAAAACTTGTTTTTTCCTTTACTTGTTAATCTTTGTTTTTAATGAAAAAATTGAATCAATGAAGTAAATTAGTGAGGGTTATCAATGCGATCATTTAAAAGTCAAACAATTTTTTTTTCATCCCCTTATCAGTCCTTTATTCAGACCGAGTCAGTGCAACCTTGAAGAATTGGAGGCGCTAAAGTTGAGAATCACTTTCAAGCAATCGGCAATGATATTCTGGGTAGAGGGCCACATTAGAGTACTGCACGACCCTATATTTCGCGGACCGTTTTTACAGGCCTATACTCGGCAACAAGTCTCGGTCCGACCCGTTTTGGCCCAGCTTCATTTCAGGCCCTTCCCGGCCCCTTTGAAAGCTCTAAAAATTACGGCTCGGTCCGTGCAGTACTCTAGTGAACATGGATCCATTTTTGGCAACCCAACCCGCTCTAAAAAGTTAAATTGCTGATCTAAATCAACCCACTAAAAAATTATTTAAAAAAAATTGAAATTTTATTTTAAACCAATCCAACACACACGTGTTTCAAGCAAATGGGACCAAACCCATTATATCTCCACCTCGGTGTCTGCGTTTATGTGAAGGTTAAGTTCTACAAGCTCATCATAGGGTAGAATAAATACAGTCAAGGCCGGAGGTAAGAACGTGTAAAGTGTTATTTTTTTATATTTTTTTCTTTGAATTTTTTCTGATCAGAAATTAAAACTTGAGACACTGGTTTGTCCCTCCCGCCGTATCCATTGACTGCTTATGTTTATACAATTTAAAAGATAACAAACAGCTGTTTTTGGCCCTTGACGACTGAAAAATAAAATTCTGCCTTGATAGCTTTCTGTTGTACTCAAACAGTTTGTTTTTGGACAAGATTTGGAAAGACATCAAACTTTTAATCGAACGTCGAGGCTTTTCTGTTGTTAGCAAATCAAATTATTAAGCAGTTTGACAACATTGTGGAACATTAATTTTCTAATCACAGTCCAAAGTCTTTGTCGCCTCAGAGCATCTGATAAGTCCTGTGTTTCTACCGGTTTCCATTTTCCATGATATCTTCAATTATACAAATCTCGATCTTTATCGGATCCCTTAAGTCCGGGGTTTCGGATTTTTTTAGTTAGATTTAGCACACACCTTTTCAAGACAAGTCTTGCACAAAGGTAAAAAGGGTCCTTGCAAAGGCAGCCATTTATAGGCGCCTACCCATTTAGCAATGCGAGTGAACTCCTTCCTTAAGGAAGTTACGCTGGTGACGCCGGTGAGTCGCGAAATGCCGACCTAACGATCGACAGGCAAACGCTCTACCGCTCTGCCGCCAGCGCCTCTTAGATATTGAGATCGGATTTCGTGACCAAGACATATACGCAATTTGACATTTATTTTAGTGAAATAGCTCTTTAATGAAAAAAGTTTTGAAAGAGCTTCGTTCCTGATCTGATTTTATAGAAAAATATTTAATTTTCCTGCAGAAAGTTTTTTCTGCCTGTGGACTAACTGGCAAAACTCTCGATGTGCTGTGTGACAAATTTCCAGAGTCCAGAACCTTGACACAATGAGCTGTGGTTCTGAAAAAAACTCTATCTACTTCTAGCTACCTCCTCGATTTCAAGTTACAAATAACTTTTTCTGTTAAAAACGTGTGGGTTTGTATTTTTTTAAATTCAGTACATAACCGCTCTGTAATGTTGCCTAACATTTTTTCTGACGTTAAAACATTACTATCATCAGTTTCATTACCGTCGATGGTCAACAGGTTGTCGTTTACAATTAGCTTTTGTGCTAAGTTTATAAATGTGTTTATAACTGAAGTAAATTCACCAAAAAATTCTAAGCTGCTACCGTAAGAATAACAACAAACACCAGTGAACTGCTTTTTCAAATATCCAAATAAACTTCCACAGGTAAGCCAAAATGACAGCTTTGAGATAATTTCTCTTTCATGAAATTTTCAGAGCTGCTTCAACAGTTACCAAAATGCAGTAACTCTGAAAAAAATCTTACCAGTTTAATTTTGGTATTCAGAAGAAGGGGATTTGGGTGTAATCGTTTGTTCTAATCAATTCTAATGACAAACCATCTTTGCAATGTGCTAAGGCAGCCAGCAAAGGCAATCAAGTGCTAGGACTGATTAAAAAACCATAGTAGGCAGGGATACAAATTTAATTCTGAAGCTGTATGAGTCATTTGTCTGGTCACACATGGAATATTGTGTACAAGTATGGAGTCCGTATCTGAGGCAGGATATTAATATAATAGAAAAAGTACAAAGGAGAGCAACAAAATAAATAAAAGGAATGCAAGATTTAAGTTATAATGACAGATTAATAAGGTGTAAATTGACAACGCTTGAGAGACGAAGGAAAAGAGGTGATTTAATATTGACATACAACATATTAAACAAACATGTTAGCATTGATTCAGAAAAATATTTTGCAAGAGCATTATCTAACACAAGAGGCCACAACAAAAAGCTCTTCAAAAAAAGAACAGGCCCTATGAAACAGAAGTTCTTCAGTTCGAGCGTCATCAATGAATGGAAGAAACTCAAAGAAGAAACCATCAATTCTGAATCAATGATTGCATTTAAAAACAATTTATCTTTATGTCATCTTTAAAAATATAAATATTTTTTGCTAATTTTCTTAAATAGTAGTGATTGTTACACAGTAATTTGCTAATTTGACTTCTTAGTCACTATAATAAAGTTATGTTATTGTTAAGTTATGTCATGTATAAAAATTCTAGATCCAAGCGGATCAGTAAATTTTTTCAATGAAACTCTTAACTCAAAACATATTTTTGCCATTGTAACAGAACAATTCATGTATTTCTTTTTTTTGGCGAGTGGCTTGCCCGTGCTAAGTTTTATAATAAAAAAAAACAATTTTATCTAGTTTTGACGTCCAGGACATTCCTTCTTTGACATCTCCTTTAGCACTTTTAAAGCAATTGCTTCATCAACACCGAGTACATCAGACCAATTCAGAAATTGACCATCATCATTTTACTTACCTTCGTCGGAATCTCAGTAGTCATTGTTTGAAAAGTTTTCCTTCAAGTATCGTTATAGAACTAAGGTAAGCGTTTGCTCTAAAAAAACATCACCAACTAGCCAAAGCTGGTGTTGAAATGAGATCTATTCGTCACATTTTACTATGGCAGAAGCGGATTCACTTGTGCAACAAGGTTGTTGTTATAGAGAACATCATCAACTGGCCAATGATAAAATTCAAATGACATGAATTTACTAAATTGTATTAGAATTTAGGCGGAATCATTTGTACGACAGATGATATCAATTTTTATATTCAATAAAAAAACTTTTAAAAAATATTGGTAATATGTATAGCTTATCTAATACAATAGACTCAATCCCGGGATCCCGACGTCTAATCACAAGATTGTGATCCCACCTAAAACAGCAAAATACAGTGATCCCAGGATCGTAATCCCTGTTCCTGATTCTCAAGTCGACTTTCTGCTCTAATCACTCAACCGAAACAGCATTAATCAATGTTATTCCTATTTCCAATCTAGTTTAAGACATCGATGATGTTTGTTTCTTAACTTTCTTGATCTGATTGCGGTCTGTGACAATGTTTATTGCGAGTAACATGTATTACTATAATCTGATTTTTAGATAAGTCTAGGGGTGCAACCAGCATAAAATGTTGGGGAGGGGGCTGAAGTTTGAAAAAGAGAAGAAGGCCGCCGCAGGCAAAAAATATTTTTGACTATCTTTAGTCTGCAGTCTTTTGTTTCTTATATGTAAACATTATCATCATTACTTATTTAAATTTTATCATTTTATTAGAACGGAATTACAAACTTGTTTTATAGCCTTATTAACTATCACTTGTCCAGGTGTCCATGGGATGCCCTGCGATGTACGAGGGGGTAATGACGACAATAACTTTCAAAGTCTTAATAAATATAAACATCCTTTGTCTACTATTTGTCGGGATAATATTTTTATGATAGGATTTCGCTATTCAATTTTGTCACCGTTAGAGCATTTCTTAAAAGCTTGTTTCTAATCTTTTTAAATTATAATTACGTGCTTAGGCTGCCACCATTAAACAACTTTTAATTGTGCTGTTCATATAAGAATTCAGAATTTTATGGGCATTTAATAAATTGTGGACATGAAACATTTTGTATCGCTGAGTAATGTGATCTAAATGCGACTGTTAATTTTAATAATTATATATTTCATTTTTTAATTAATCTGTTATAACAGTGGTTAAACATATCTCATAACCCACTTGGCTAATCATCGCTTGGTCTTTCTTTTTACTTTTATTTATCTTATTTATTTTTTATTTGTTTTTTTTTATTTAATTTGTTTATAATCTCAGATATAATATATAGCAGATGTCAATCTTTGAAAAATTTTTGAGGTTAGTTCGTAAAATGATTTATAATGTCATACTAACAGCCGTTGCTTAAGTCCCGTCTCGTCGCCAGCCCACCCCACCCCCACCCCCCGAAGAAAAAAATAAAATTACCAAAATCTAGCATTTTAGGCGGAGAAATATTTCTAAACAGGCTGTAATCCCGCCTCCAAGAAAACATCGTCCAGTTATTGCATAGATGGAAAAAACTGCAACCAATGGAGAGCACATTCCGTCATGAATTGAACCAATCATCGGCCTTTTTCGTTGACTTCGCAAACCTGTTTGTTTTATATTAGTTACAAATTTACGATTCCTGACTTCTTGATTTCACTTGCATTTTCTCAGAGTAACACCTTGAAATAACTCAATTAAAATTTTCTATCCTAAATATCTTTTACAATTGATACAACTATTTATGCCAACATATAGAGTTTACAACTAGCATAGGTTGATCTGTTAAAAATTTAAACATGAGCGAAAGCGACGACACCGTATGTGACATTGAGACAAAAAACCCAGAAGAAACATCACTGGATAAAATGGAAAAGACATCTGACGATTCTGACGCGTTCGCTGGCCCCAATGTCGAGAGAATGCCAGAAAACGTTTGGGCAGAGTTCAAGGAAACATTTCGCGCCATCGAATCAGCCGTAGCAGAAGGATTGAAGTATTCCATATTTTTCAATCACCCGGAATTCAACAGCTCGTCTAATGTTCCAGAAAGTTGTGAAACCGGCTCTTCTTTTGTCGATGGAGGCAACAATAATAAACGAAATTCCTTCGAACCGTTGGGAAATGCCGAGGCATGGAGTGAAGAAAACACTCTCACTATTGAATCTAGGGTTAGAATTACAAACATACCTTTTTTCAAAATTCAATTTCAAAACCAAAGTAGACAGTCTGAGTCTGAAGAAAACAAGAAAGATCAGTTTATCAACTCAGCCAGTTGTGGCGACCAGAAAGCAGGTCTGAACAACCTGACAGAAGATACTCACCACCACCGTCTTCAGTCTTGTCAAATGTCAACCTGTGAACTGAACGATGGGTTTCCGTCGCCAAAGCAGTGCAGATGGGATCCACAAAATCCATCTTATTACGCAGAAAACAGAAACTATTCAGTCGTGGGAGAAATCCGGTTTTACGAAAAGTTCTTCAACTATCGACTTGGTAGAAACCAATCGCAGTGCTCATGGCAGCAAAACGGCGGAACTTCGACTCATTCGTCTCACAAACAAAATGATTCAAAAACAGATTTCCTTTCGTGTAAGCGTGATGGTCAAAAGGGTTTCGGCTGCCCCAGGGCATGCTTCTTTCCTAGAAACGATTTCAATCACGGCATGTCCTGGTGTTTTTGGCCAGGTGGCCACAATTCTGCCACTTTCGTTCATGCGATGCCTCGACAAGCAAATCAAATTTTCAGTCAGGACTCGTTTGGGAATGATATTTTTGATTATTCCATAAACAACAAGGAACCGAATGATTGTTATTGGGACAACGAAAACTCTTACAAAAACCTTCCATCGTGCATGTACGCCAACAAAACACAAAATGGTAGCAATGCAGCTCTAACGTCTGGAAAAGAAGAGGTTTTTGATTAATTTTTTTTTATAAAATCATGTCATTGGCAAAAAATATTTTATTTATCTTATTTTGTTTATTTTGAAACTTTTTAGATGAATTTATATTTAATATCTACAAATAACAACATGATGAATAATGAAATGTGCATTTTTAGTTGTTGAAAGCCAAAAATTGTTTAGTTTTCTTAGTCTTCAGTTGCTTTATAGTCATGTCCTTAATGAAGGAACAACTAAGGAATAACCAGAAACAACAACACAGCTGTTTATATAATTATTCTATACAATTTTAATAATTTGTCTACCACGTGGCAGTTCGTAGGTCACAGCGAGGTCAGGGAAGAAGGTCATTCACAATCGTCCCCCGACGAAATTCAAGTTCAACAATTTGCTTACCCTGCCAATTACGACTTCAACATTTCCTACCCGTTGACCCCGCCGGAGTCTCTGCCAAGTCCTGATTACAACCGGACGCTCAATAAACAGACGGATCATGGCCAACTGCAGAGATTTCCAGACAGTGGACAACTTGACCAAAGTCCTATAACTGATGAAGAGGCTCGCTCAGGAAATGATGCCAAAAATAACCGTCCTCGTTCCGTCCAAAGTAAAGCGAGTTGCGTGTTGTTTTAAACTTATTTTAAAGCATGTATTCGCAATGTAACTATTCATATGGAAAAGCTTTGAAACTTTGCAATTCATTTTGTCACGTGCGAATTTTATGTAAACATTTCCTACGATGTTGCAGATCAGAAGTCATCACGTCGCGGGGGGCATCCGGCAGGTCATCCACGTTTTGAGGTCCCTGTGACCCCTGTAACAGGAAAACCTCGTTTGACCCATCCCGGCTGTTCAACGATCAAATACAACCGTAGAACAAATCCTGAACTTGAAAAAAGAAGAACTCATTTTTGTCAATTTCCAGGTTGAGCTTTTTTGACATTACAAATTTGACTCGGAAAACTATTGTTGACATTTGTTTGAAGGTCGACCAAGTCTGGTGAAATGAGAACAAAATTTGCAGTTGTAAAAGGGCAATAAATATAAATTTAAGATTTTGCATTATTGGTCCTAGCACGGATAGAATATATTATTTATTTTATTCGACTATTAGAAATTATTATTAAATTTATATCACTACAAGAAGTTGCCTATTTCAGGTTGTCGCAAGGCCTATACGAAAAGCTCTCATTTGAAAGCCCACCAACGCATACACACAGGTTTGTTTGAAAACATTCTTGACAATAATAATGATAATGGTTTTTAGTTTTAGGCAAACTTACTTGCATTATAATAATAATAATAATTCATATGACTTCTACCTGAGCTACCTGGCTGCCACGAGTTGAAACTTTTCGGAATCAACCATTGCTCTTCAATTGGTTGTCTTTTCAACAGGTGAGAAGCCGTACCACTGCAGCTTCCCGAACTGCCTGTGGAACTTCGCCAGGTCAGACGAATTGACGAGGCACATACGCAAGCACACGGGGGCCAAGCCGTTCAAATGTAGCGGCTGCGACCGCTCATTCGCCCGCTCCGATCATCTGTCTCTCCACTCCAAACGACACCTGCCGAAGCATTCTGACATTTCAGCTGCGGGGTCATTAAATGAACTGAAATGATTTTTAGGAATTTTTTGCTGTAATTTTTCTGTTAAAAACTTATTTTCGTGTGTTTTAATGGCTTTAAGTTTTTTTTTAATTAATAGTTAGAAAAATGTTTTAAAATTAAATAACCATGTCTCTTAAATGTAAGCTCGGCTTTGAAAGAGCCGAAAACAAAACCGTGATACGTGTTAAAAACACCTCGAAATGAAAACTTAAATTGCAATAAAGTGTTATGTTAAACCATAGCATATAATAACAAACAAATAAAAACAAAAAATAGGTATAATTTGGTTTTTGTCTGTTTGTTATTACAAACTTCTTACAAACTTTTATTTAGGTTACAATCTTTGTTTGTGTGTGTGTATGTGTTTTTCTCTGTACACAAATCTTGCAAGTAAAATTCAACCAGCTTTTTGACTAGCTAGGAAGCTAAAACTTTCAGCTCAGCTTTATATTGAATGACAATACATGATTAAAAAAAATTAACTTGAGCATCTTTCGTATTTCTAAATCAAGTGTATTTGAAATAGAAGTTTGTGTTGACAAACTCGTTTTTTCCTTTACTTGTTATATACTATGGTTATTTATATAAAAAAATATTTTTATATATCTTAATATTTTCCATTTTTTAGTGTTTAAATTTTTTTTATGCACTAACATTTAAATAAAATTTGTATTTAAATTTTTTTAACTAAAACGGATTAATGTATTTAATGTTACCCATTTAAAAGAAAAACGTTTGCGTTGAAACAGCAAACAAACAAGTTACAAACAACATTGCAAGTTAATATAAGCTTTGTAAAAAACTAACCCATAAAAACAAAGTTTTTATTATAAATCCTTTATATACGATCCTAGATTTTTATTTTATTTGAATTTTTGAATTTTTTGAAAAACTTAATTATACAATATCCGATCAAACTGAAATTTTGATAGATTCAATTGTCTCGCAGCCCAAGTCGATGTGCCAAATTTCAGCTCGATCGGATAACGGGAAGTGAGTTAATTTTGAGACTCAAAGTTTGTGACCGACAGGAAGACAGACAGACGGGAAGACAATCGAAAATAATATAAAGGATTTAAAAATAGATATAATTCGTCCAAAGTGACTCAGTCAGAAAAAGACGTTAAATTGAACAACAACAAAATCGGATATTATTTTGCTTAAAGCACCTGGTGTAAAAGACTACAAACTACAACAAAAATATCAAATAGATAACAAATCGGAAATTGACTTTATTATTTGTTCTTTCTAATATTTTAACGAGATTTGTTTCTTAAGGTTATAAGATGACCCTGTAAAATTTCAAACTCAAACATTTCCTCCGGCGGTATTACCTCTATCCCCTTACCCCCGTACCCTTCACCATTCTTACCCCCTCCACCCGCCACTTAATTGCGAATTTTCGCTTTTAAGGCAAGAAATCCACTAAGCCATTTTTCGAGTTTCTCTTCAACAAGAAACGTTTCAAAGTTTGCTTTCAACTTCCTTCTATAGAAAATGTATCTAATAATAAAAAATAAAATTTATGAGATTTTCAAACCATAATAACCGATGTAGTGGTCACTAAATCATGACTTGACTAAAGAATTGCCTAACAGGTCTTGTGACAGGTATGGATCATAGTCATTTTCTTGTAAGTGGGAACCACCCCTGTGGTGACACCCTCCTCGTAAACAGGTCACTTGAAATAGAACTATCACAGAAGCCTCTTTAGAACGTGTGCGTGCTTATATGCTTATGTGCGTGTGCATGTTCATATTATTTCGTTCAAGCGTCTGAAAGAATATTTAGCACCGCAATGTACTTTTCTAAAATTAACAATGTAATTTCGTTAAAACGTCTATATCTAGGTGATGTAGATGGACGAAAATGGGTACCTACAAGTTCAGATGTGGAACTACATATTGTGCGTGTACGTGTGTGTATTACTTAGGATGCTATGCTCAATAGCTAAATGTCATTTTTGTACTTTACTTTACATTGCAAGTTATTAATATATATATATATATATATATATATATATATATATATATATATATATATATATATATATATATATATATATATATACATATATATATATATTCTTTTAAACACACTCCGTTGAAAACTATGGCCCACTTGGCGTTTATCAATTTTTTTATGGTGCCCTCGATTTTGCGGTAGTTGAAAGACGTGAGACTTGTTTTAGATGTTTTATTAGGCTTACTGCAGTTTCGGAAATCCTTTTCCATCTTCAGAGCCGAAAGTAATAAACAAAAAGTCAACGTAAAATAAGAAACGGGCGACGAATCGAAACAAGTTAAATTAAATTAAATTAGAGTTCGAAACAAATTAAATTAAATTCCGTTAGAGTGCAGAAAACGAGATTACTTTAAATTAAGTAAACGAGTGAGCGCTAAAGCATGAACGCGACAACTGAAAGGTGAGATAGCTGGACGAGGTGAATAGCTGTAGTTGTAGGTGTGTGTATGAATATAGGAAGGGGAGATAGTGTACGAGAAACGATAGAATTGGTGGAATTTATAGGTGTACAAGGTGTATGGCGCGGGTGGTGTACGAATTAATGAAGTATAAATAGGAGAAAGTAACAGTATGTGTGTGGTAAGAAATAATGTTGTTTATTCACATTATTTCTTACCACACACATACTGTTCAACTACCGCAAAATCGAGGGCACCATAAAAAAATTGATAAACGCCAAGTGGGCCATAGTTTCTAACGGAGTGTGTTTAAAAGAAAATATAACGCCAAACTACGCTCGAAATAAATAAATATATATATATATATATATCAAAACTTTAAAATAAAATAACAGAATGAAGACATAAAATAATCTGATTAAGCTTTCTCGTGCCATTTAGAGATGTAATGACGTTGAAATGGACGTTACAGCCTGTGTGACATTGACAAGCGTGACAAAATATCACCCCCCTGGGACAGCCGTGAACATCCCACTCAACAATTTTACAAGAGAAAACTTCTCGAACCGTAATTATTGTTTTGGTTTTTATCGACCCTGTTAAAAAAAAATTCAGCACCTGTTCTGCAGTTTATGTGCTGGCAGATCCAGAGAGGACTGTCGCTTGTCGATCTTGTTGCGTTCGTTTTACTTGGCAGTTTTTGAACTTTTATTTGATTTTTTATCGCGTTTGTTTCATTCAAGAATTTCATGAGATAAAATAATGTTTTTCATTTCCAATATAAAACCACTTGTCAAGACCATTTTGAGAAATTATTTTTTGTTTTAGTTTATAGTCTTTTACACCGGTTGCTTTATGACTGATAAAACAGTCGGCAGGAAATACCGAAGTACTTCATGTTCTTGATTTTTTTTAGTTTTTCCTTCCTCTTTTGTTTAGGCTAAGGACTGGCTTGCAAAAGCAAGGCAAAGTTGTTGGAGAAATAAAACTACTGAAAGTTTAAATAATTATTTCGAGAGAAGACATTTTTTTCTATGAATATGTGTTACAAGTTTTCTATATGTATATATACTTCCGCACATACACACGGTATGCACACACACACACACACACGCAACAGAAGCTTGCACACACACACACACATGACAAAAGTTCGCACACACACACACACACACACACACACTTACAAACACAAACAACAAGTGCAAGCACCGACACACTCACGTGATCTTCCATAACCACTGCGCACTTTTCCGCATCTTCTTACCTACTTTCCGGCTTACTGGCGATCGTAAATTTGCTAATAAATAGAATTTACGGCTACGAGAGCCGAAGAAGAAAAAGAAGAAGATGAAGATGAAGAAGAAGACGGCCCTTCCCTAAAGGGAGGTGCTGATCATTTTCTCCATTGTCGCATTTCCAGAAATTGTACGACTCGCCAGATTGAGTTACGCGCGCGACAATAAAAAGTAATTCTCAGCAGTCATAAATAAGAGAAGCTTGTTTGCTTGTTTGTTTCAGTCTGGCAAATTTATTCATGATAAATTTAGTGGAAGACGGCCGCCTAGCTTGGGTGGTCGTATGCTGGCTTGATCAAATTTTCTACTTGCCATCGATGCGATTTTCATGAGCGTGCATTTCGGTTTGAAAGAATAAAAGTCAAGCATGCTAAAAAAAAAATAATTTGTCTTAAAAAAATCAACGATTTATAAATGTTTCTGTAAGAAAATATTACACATTGCAAGCGAGAATAAATACATAGCTAACGATGAAGCTTTTGTTGTGCTTGTTGATGTTGATCAAATGAGCTGCTAATTTGCATATCGTTATATTGTCAGACGCAAACTTCTGCTACGATTTCTTCTCCATGAGTTTGCAGAGAAAAAGACAGCCAACCATTCATCGACCACAAGCAATTTTTCAGCAACATCATTTAGATCACTAGAGTCTTTAGGTTGACATAATAAGGAAATTGGGATATAAAGCGGATAAATAACTAATTTAATAAAAAACCCTGGTAGGTCTGGTCTTCGATCTTCTTCTCTTAATCACTTTCGTATCTTTATTATTAAGCATTCCTTTGCTGAACGCTCTTTCTCATACTCTGGTTCCTTTCTCCGGAAATCTCTTTCTACATCTCTCCTTATGCTTAACTCACTGCTTTCCGTCGTGGACTGAAACGTTTCTGTTTGGTCAGTTCATTGCAAGCTACGTAAATAGCACTATATAAATTTGATTGATTGGTT
>OZ022240.1:5612357-5642357 GCA_963978895.1 Erpobdella octoculata | reverse complement strand
TTTCACATACGTAGCACTTACAGTTTTTAAGTAGCAGTTATTTTAAAAACCAAATAACCCTTTTTCCACTTCACATTTGAGGTCCTGGAAACCAAATTTTCAAAAAATGGTGAAACATGTAAATCATTATTTTTAGAGTAGAAACTAAATTCTAATTTTACTTTTGTAGCATTTACAGTTTTTGAGTAGCAGTTACTTTAAAAACCAAATAACCCTATTTTCCACCCCTTATCTGAAGTCCTGGAAACCAAATTTTCAAAAAATGATAAAACACGTAAATCATTATTTCTGGAGTAGAAACCAAATACTAATTTTTACTCCTGTAGCATCTACAGTTTTCGAGTAGCAATTACATTAAAAACCAAATAACCTTATTTTCCTGGAAACCAAATTTTCAAAAAATGCTAAAACACGTATTTCATTATTTTTGGAGTAGAAACTAAATACTAATTTTTACTCCTGTAGCATTTACAGTTTTTGAGTAGCAGCTACTTTAAAAACCAAATAACCCAATTTTCCAACCCACGTTTGAGGTCCGGGAAACCGAATTTTCAAAAAATGGTGAAACACGTATCTTTTTCTTTTTCAAGAAAAATCCATATACCACATTTCAAAATCTCCTCATTTTTGGTTTTCGAGATATACATTGTTTTAGAAAAATGTTTGTTTTCCAGTTTCTTCCCCTCAGGAGCAAAATTTTCAAAAATCCTTTCTTAGTGGATGCTTACGCAATAAAAGTAATATAAGTTCCAAATTTCACGTTCTTAGGATGAGGCGTTTGAGCTCGGCGTTGATTATCAGTCAGTCAGTCAGTCAGTCAATCAGTCAGTCAGTCAGTCAGTCAGTCAGTCAGGACATGTTCTTTTATATAAATAGATTAACACTTACAGTTTTTAAGTAGCAGTTACTTTAAAAACCAAATAACCCTATTTTCCACCCCACATTTGAAGTCCTGGAAACCAAATTTTCAAAAAATTGTGAAACCCGTATATCATTATTTTCAGAGTAGAAACTAAATACTAATTTTTACTTTTGTAGCATTAACAGTTTTTGAGTAGAAGCTACTTTAAAAACCAAATAACCCAATTTTCCAACCCACATTTGAGGTCCGGGAAACCAAATTTGTAAAAAAAGGTGAAACTAAAAAAAGGTGAAACACGTATATCTTTATTTTTAGAAAAGAAACTAAATAATAATTTTTACATCTGTGGTATTTACTGTTTTTGAGTAGCAGTTACTATAAAAGACTATTAGCCCTATTTTCCACCCCACATTTGAAGTCCTGGAAACCAAATTTTCAAAAAATGCTAAAATACGTATTTCATTATTTTTGGAGTAGAAACTAAATGCTAATTTTTACTCCTGTAGCATTAAAAATTTTTGAGTAGAAGCTACTTTAAAAACCAAATAACCCAATTTTCCAACCCACATTTGAGGTCCAGGAAACCGAATTTTCAAAAAATTGTGAAACACGTATCTTTTTATTTTTTAAAAAGAATCTATATACCAAATTTTAAAATCTCCTCATTTTTGGTTTTCGAGATATACATTGTTTTAGAAAAAAGTTTGTTTTCTAGTTTTTTCCCCTCAGGAGCAAAATTTTCAAAAATCCTTCCTTAGCGGATGTTTACGCTATAAAAGTAATATAAGTTCCAAATTTCACGTTCCTAGGATGAGGCGTTTAAGCTCGGCGTTGATTATCAGTCAGTCAGTCAGTCAGTCAGGACATGTTCTTTTATATATATATATATATATACTAGCAGTGCCCGTAGCGGCTTCGCTCGCATGAAATTAGAGAGTTTGAACCGTGTATCCATAGTAGAGATCAATTTTTTAGGTCTCGGCTCGGCCCGTCGACAACTTAGCCCAGCCCGTTTTAAAAACCCAAACTCCTGGCCCGGCACAGCCCGTCTGAATTAGGCCCGGCCCATTCTTACAGGCTTAGAAGTTCTATATACTTGATGAAAAACTTCGGCCCGTCCCACCTTGACTTCAGGTTTGGCCCGGCCCAACTGAAGACCCTAAAATCACTAAAATATCTATATACTTGGTGAAAAACCTCGGCCCGTTCCACTTTGATTTAAGGTTTGGCCTGGCCCGTGTGAAGACTCTAAAATAACGGCTTGGCCCGGCCGGTGATAAACTGAACTTAGCTACTTTTAACCGGCACAAAACTTCAAAATACTAATTTTTACATTTGTAGCACTTACAGTTTTTGAGTAGCAGTTATTTTGAAATCAAATAACCCTTTTTTCCACCCCACATTTGATGTCCTGGAAACCAAATTTTTAAAAAATGTTGAAACACTTATATCATAATTTTTTGAGTAAATACTAAATACTAATTTTGACATCTGTAGCATTCACAGTTTTTGAGTAGCAGTAACTTTAAACACCAAAGAAACCTTTTTTCCACCCCACATTTGAGGTCCTGAAAACCAAAATTTCAAAAAATGGTGAAACCACATATATCATTATTTTTAGAGTAGAAACTAAATACTAATTTTTATTTTTCTAGCATTAACAGTTTTTGAGTAGAAGCTACTTTAAAAACCAAATAACCCAATTTTCCAACCCACGTTTGAGGTCCGGGAAACCGAATTTTCAAAAAATGGTGAAACACGTATCTTTATTTTTCAAAAAGAATCTATATACCAAATTTCAGAAAAAAAATTTTAGAAAAATTTTTTAGAAAAAAGTTTGTTTTCCAGTTTTTTCCCCTCAAGAGCAAAATTTTCAAAAATCCTTTCTTAGCGGATGTTTACGCTATAAAAGTAATATAAGTTCCAAATTTCACGTTCCTAGGATGAGGCGTTTGAGCTCGGCGTTGATTATCAGTCAGTCATCTGTCAGTCAGTCAGTCAGTCAGTCAGTCAGGACATGTTCTTTTATATATATAGATATATATATATATATATATATATATATATATATATATATATATATATATATATATATATATATATATATATATATATATATATATATATATATATATATATATATATATATATATATATATATATATATATATATATATATATATATATATATATATATATATATATTAGGGAGTAATCTATTTTAATTTTTTGCCGATTTCCGATTTTCCTATTTTTAGTTCAAAATTTGGCGATTCCGGTTTCGGTCTGATTAATCGGCAATCTTTAATATGAAAAATTTCACATCAACGAAATAATTTGCCGATTCTTCTGAAAATTAGTTTAGTTTTTCATTGCAAACTAAACAGTTGGCCCTCGATTTGTTCAATGCCGCTGTTCTTTTGGCTGCTGGATGTTCAGCTTCTTTCACTTTTCTGTGAAAGAACCATCGCCATTTAACCCCTTCTTGTCCTCTGGGGGGTACAAAGACGTCTTTTGTCGGATGGTTTGGAATGATCTTGGTTTTAGTGGCAAGGTTTGTAATTAACATCTTTCGTCGTATATCGAGTGGAGGATCTCCGCATTCTATTTGTAGAGCGGCCAAACTGGTTCCAACCATTGCCCCGCAAGCTGTTTTTAAGGCACTATATTGGATTTTCTCGAGTCTTTGTTTTTGAGATTCTGATGCACTGTCAAATGCTTCGCAGCCAAACTCCATCACTGACCGTATGGCGCATCGGTAGAAAAGCATCAGTGTTTCTTTGCCGCATCCCCAGCTTTGTCCTGTTAGGCATCGCATGATATTTAATCTTTTTTTGCAACGATCAGCGATCTTATCAATGTGTTTTTTCCAGGTTAATTTTGAGTCAAATATTATACCGAGAAATGTAGCTTCGCTCTTCCAGCTGATTTTTTTGTCATCCATACAAATAGGTAGGGAATTTGTTCGGAATTCATTGTATTTTGTAAAACAAACTGCTACCGATTTTTCGGTTGACAGTTTGAATCCCCAATTGAGGAAGAATGGTTGGATTTTGTTTAATCGAGTCTGTAAGCAGTTTCGCATAGTATGTGGGTCTTTTCCTGAAATCCATATTGCTACATCGTCCGCAAATATAGATGTCCGAATTCCATGGATTTCTTGACAAGGGATGTCGCTCATCATAACAATGAACAAAAGGGGGCTCAGGACAGAACCCTGCGGGGTACCATTTTCCAACAATACCGGGTCTGACAACGTGGATCCCACACGAACCATGGCCTCTCGATTATTCAAGAAGCTATGGATCCATTTTAAAATCTTTCCTCTGACACCAAGCTTTTCAAGCTTCAACAAAAGCCCCTCTCGCCACATTAGATCGAAGGCTTTTTCTAAGTCCAGAAAGACCGCCAGTGTCCCACCCTTATTCCACATCGAGCGTTTAATATCGTTTTGTAGTCTAAGGATGTGATCTGTGCATCCTCTTCCTTTTCTAAAGCCTGATTGTTCACGGTTTAAGAGATTATTTTGCTCCAGGTAGAACCTTAACCGATTTGCAATAATTCTTTCAGTAATCTTGCACAATGAAGATGTTAGGGAAATGGGTCGATATGCAAAATTTTTTCTCGGTTTTAGTAGCGGAACAATTATGGATTGCTTCCATAGTTTTGCTACCTCTCCTTTGGACCAAGATAAGTTTATAAGATCCAAGAGCTTATTGAGACCAATCTCGTCAATTTGTCTTAGCATCTCATAGCAGAGATTGTCTGGACCTGGAGATTTGCCGTTTGCACTCTGCATCAGAGCTTCCGTAAAGTCTTTTAAAGAAATTTCTGTGTTTAAATCATATGGGTCGTTTTTGCAAGAAATGCCAGATCTGATGGTAAAAGTAATTTCTCTTTTCAGAGCTTCTTTCCTTTGAATAAATCTTAGGTCAAGATTTTTGTCTGATGAGTTTTTTGCGATGGCAGTTGCTAACGCATTCGCTTTGTCTTTGTCAAAATAAGCGGTTTCATTTTCACTCAGTTTCAGCGCTGGAACATTAAAACCTGCATGTGTGTGGACCATATTTTTCACCGCTTTCCACATGGTAGTCTGACTAGAGTGTGAGTTAAGAGAGCTACAGAATGTTCGCCAATGGTTCTCTTTTGCTGTCCTCACTATCTTCTGTGCGATTTGTTTGAGTTCTCGATACCGTTCAAAGCCAGTCGTAGTATACTCTTTCCGAAGTGAGTATAAGACTTTGTTTCTTGCTTTGATTGCGCTTTCACATTCATCATTCCACCATGGTACTGGCCTAAGTCCTGATCGTCTTCCATTTTTGGTTGGTATTGATGCTATGGCTGCTTTGTTCAGACCTTGCGTCAACATGTTTGTTGCTTCGTCAACATTTGTGAAAGTTTGGATTTCATTTAACATTCCTGTTGAAAGCCGTTGGTATTTGTACCAATCGGCTTTCTCCAGGTTCCATATCTTTCTGTTGTTTACCTCGTAATTGACCTTTTTATTTAGTGTGATCAAAACCGGGTAGTGGTCACTGCCCAGATTTTCATCTAACACCTTACACAAGGCTTTTTGAGATAAAGAAGAAGAGCACATTGCTAAATCCAAGTGTTTGGTGTATACATATACACATATATGTATATGCATATATATATATGCATATACATATATATATATATATATATATATATAGGTATATATATATATGTATATATATATATATATATATATATGTATATATATATACATATACACATATATGTATATGCATATATATATGCATATACATATATGTGTATATGTATATATATATATATTTATATATGTGTGTGTATACATATACACATATATGTATATGAATATATATATATATATATATATATATATATATATATATATATACACATATATGTGTATATGTATACACACACACACACACATATATATATATATATATATATATATATAATATATATAATCCATTTCCTTGTTAAGAAGAAGACAATAAAATCATGGATAAGCAGATTTAGAAAGACGAGTGTTCTATCAAATACAGCAAAAAATGGCTGGGAATAATTCTGATAATTATAACGCAGTAACTGTTATCGAAAATAAGTTTTATTTTGCCTCAATTAGTAAAGAATTGAACCTAAAAGAAATGAACGACAAGAGCGATTTTATCAATTTTACGACCTTTATAGATACTCTAGGATCTAGAAAATACTTCGGTCCTCCTGGATTAGACGATATTTGTCATTTCGATAGATTTATAAGATACAAACTGCAATCTTCTCCTAAAACATTGGTCTTATATGAAGATCCGTCCAATTTTAAGGGTCAGCAAAGGTTTGCCAATTTAGCATTTCTTGTAGGAACGTTTATGGTGAATAATTTAGATTTTTTGCCTGTAAGAGCTTACCATGCTCTGTTAAAAATTGGTCCATTTTTGTCATTTGGTGATTGTACGGGGAAAACACCAGATTTTAAAATGAATATCTTACAGTACCTTAAAGGATTTCATAAAGCCATGGAAAAAAACTGGCTAAATGTTGTAACTTTTAATTTATCTACTTTTTTCTGCATAAAAACCAGGAAATATGCCGAAATGAGCTGGATAATTCCAAACAAAATGATTGCATTTCGTTGTCCAGGAAAGAACATAAACGTCGATCATAAACTTGTGCTAGATTACTTCAAAAGTAATAATATAAAAACCGTCGTCAGGTTAAACAATCAATATTATGACTCAAAAATGTTCACTTCTGCTGGAATCAGGCATCATGAACTTTTCTTCCCCGACATGTCTGTCCCATCATTCAAGCTAGTAAACAAGTTTCTCGATATTTGTAAACATGTCGATAGGAGAGGTGAGGCTATGGCAGTCCATTGTACGGCTGGACTTGGACGGACTGGAACGATGATAGGATGCTACATGATGAAAAAATACCAAATGTCTGCCACAGACGCGATAGCTTGGATCAGACTTGCTCGACCGAAGTCGATCATGGGTCTTCAGCAAGCTTTCATGGAAAATTTTGAAATCTATTTACTTGAAAAAAGTGTAACTACTTATAGAATGCATGAATGTAAAACAACGATCAAAGCTCCTACGCTGCCTCTAACATTCTTTCAGCCTACAACGTTAGTGGTGGAAGGTACCAAAAACAGTGGTGAGTTCCGTAACAAAGAAAGAATAACAAACCCTACGGAAGTTTTCAATGTTTCTATAATAACCATTATTTATTTTACCCTCTTTTTATTTTTATTGTCTGGTTTATAATTATTTTATTAAACTAAAAAAAACTATCTTTAGCTCCTAAATATATTGGTTGTTGTGATATTGTCAGTCAAAACCCTGAGGGCGTGATTACCACGGAGGGGTCGTTAGAACATTAATACTTTTTCACAACTAGAAAATAGAGGTGTGGCGGCGCGCCGGTCTGTTTCGATCGGCGGCGGCGGCTTGCTGACCAACTTTAAACGGCGGCGGCGGCGCTTGTCTATTGATGGCGGCGTTCGGCGGCATTTCTATTAAAAACGATAAGGACATGAAATAAAACACAAATTTAAAACATACGTACTAGTTCAATTTGCAATTTAACAGAATTAGAGTTGACAAATTAAACTTAATTCATGTTAGTTGGTCAAAAAATGTAAATTTTTGCGTACAAAAACTATCTTGTCAACGGATAATGGTTCCATGGCAGTGAGCCTTGAATTAACCGTTAAACTCGCAGTTGGAAAAACACGCTCCGACGGCGCTCATATTCCAGTTCCCGTTTCCACTCGCTCTCTAATTTCAATTTTTTTTTACTATAATTGTCTCCCATTGACTTTCAAGGTTGTGTAGCAATGGTGTTGCAATGCATAAAGGACACGCATACAGTCATTTAAATATATATATATATATATATATATATATATATATATATATATATATATATATATATATATATATATATATATATATATATATATATATATATATATATATATATCATTATTTTTAGAGTAGAAACTAAATACTAATCTTTACTTTTGTAGCATTTACAGTTTTTGAGTAGCAGTTACTTTAAAAACCAAGTAATCCTATATTCCACCCCATATTTGAAGTCCTGGAAACCGAATTTTCAAAAAATGGTAAAACACGTATATCATTATTTCTGGAGTAGAAACCAAATACTAATTTTTACTCCTGTAGCATCTACAGTTTTCGAGTAGCAATTACATTAAAAACCAAATAACCTTATTTTCCACCCCACATTTGAGATCCTGGAAACCAAATTTTAAAAAATTGGTAAAACACGTATATCTTATTTTTTAGAATAGAAACTAAATACTAATTTGTACATCTGTGGTATTTACAGTTTTGTGTAGCAGTTACTTTAAAAAACAAATAACCCTATTTTCCACCCCACATCTGAAGTCCTGGAAACCAAATTTTCAAAAAATGCTAAAACACGTATTTCATTATTTTTGGAGTAGAAACTAAATACTAATTTTTACTCCTGTAGCATTCACAGTTTTTGAGTAGCAGCTATTTTAAAAACCAAATAACCACATTTTCCAACCCACATTTGAGGTCCGGGAAACCGAATTTTCAAAAAATGGTGAAACACGTATCTTTTTGTTTTTCAAGAAGAATCCATATAAATATATATATATATATATATATATATATATATATATATATATATATATATATATATATATATATATATATATATATATATATATATATATATATATATACAAAATATATATATATACTAGCAGGGGCACCCGGCGTTGCCCGGGGTTTTTAGAGGTTTACCTAATGCGTTTCTTTTTCGCTCCCGTTTCCTTCCCGCTTGCGCTCCCGTTCCAGGTCGTTATCCGTTCCCTGTTGCATTCCCGCTCATTTTTTCGCTCTCAGTTCCCCCCCTAGATCCGATTCTACATACATACATACATAGATACATAGATACATAGATTCATAGATACATACACATATACATAGAAACATACACACATACATAGATACATAGATACATACACACATACATAGATACATACACACATACATACATACATACATACATACATAGATACTTACACACTCCCGCTCCCGGTCGTTATCCGTTCCCTGTCGCTTTCCCGCTCATTCTTTCGCTCTCAGTTGCCCCCCACCCTAGATCCGATTCTACATACATACATACATACCTACATACTTACATAGATACATACACACACATACATACTTTGAATGAGCATTTAGTGCCGAAATATTGTAAAAAGCACATACATACATACATACATAAACACAGACACACATAAATGCACATACATATACATACATACACACATACATACACACATACATACACACATACATACGCACATACCTATATATATAGTTCCCGTTCGCTCACCCGCTCCGCTCATTTTGTGACGGATTTCAAAATTTTTCGAGAATTTGGCTAGAAAATTAATTAACGCCAAATGGGCAGTAATATTTAACGGAGCGTGCATTAAAGAAAATATATATATATATATATATATATATATATATATATATATATATATATATATATATATATATATATATATATATATGTATGTATATATATATATATATATATATATATATATATATATATATATATATATATATATATATATATATATATATATATATATATATATATGTATATATATATATATATATATATATATATATATGTGTATATATATATATTAGTTTTGTTTTTCCTATTATTTAAGTTCAGCTTTTAATAATAATTGAAAAACAAAACTCCGCCTTGCATTTGCAAGCCAGTCTTAAGCCTGGAGAAAGGAGGAAAGGAGGAGGGAAAAGTTAAAAAGAACAAATTATGATCCACGACAGGAAGTACTTAGGTGCTTTCTACATACAGCCATTTCAGTCTTAAAACACCTGGTGTAAAGGACTATAAACTATTATAAAAAAAAAATTGAAAAACAAAGTATATTTTTTTAAACAAAATGTCTCTTAATATGAATGACGACGAAGATCCTGTGTCGAGAAAACGGCGTCTAGCTAAAGAAAGGCAACAGAGATATCGCGCAAGACAAACTCCACAATCAAAAGCAAAAATTCGAGTTTTAGATGCAAAAGCTCATCAACAACGCACTACACAAATGTCTGTTGAGGAATTGCAAATTTTTCATGTTTTTCATGCCGCATCACAACAACGTTATGTCTATCGACTTACTCCTCAACATCTAGAAGCTTTTCACACTTCCATTGCTGCCTCACAACATCATCGAATTGAGCAAATGTCTCCCCATGAATTGCAGTTACATCGAGAAACCAATGCTGCCAAGGAACGCCATCGAGTTTTGCAAATGTCTCCCAATGAATTGCAACTACATCGAGAAACCAATGCTGCCTCGCAACGCCATCGAGTTGAACAAATGTCTCCCAATGAATTGCAGCTACATCGAGCTGCTAATGCGATCTCCAAACTTTTAGCATGAAATCGTGTGAGTGAGGCAGTTCGTAACAAAGCAATTAACTTCAACGAAACTCAATTCGATCAACATGATTGTGGTGAATTTGATGTTTTATGTACTTCATGACGATCAAGAAATTTTGCTGCAGAGCAACCATCAGATGGACTATTCACTTCATGTTGTCGAAAAGGCAAAGTAATGTTGCCAAACCAATTGACATTCACGGTAATACACTTGGATATCCCGATTTTCTTAAAAGCCTCATGTCAGACACGTCCAATCCAGATAGACAAATTTTTCGACAACATATTCGATCATACAACAGCGCAGTTTGTTTCGCTTCCATGGCCGCAAAAATTGTGATTTGCTTACATATAGAATTTTTTTTATGATTATCAAATGTCATTTTGTTTTTGTTGACTATTTTTATAATAATGGGCGCCGTATTTTAAAACTTCCGTCATTTTTGACGGGCTATCTCTAGTAAAAAATAATATAATATATATCAAATATAAAATATAAATATATATGAAATATAATATATTTGTATGAAATATGAATCTTGGAAAAACAGAAAGACAGAAAGAAAGACAGACAGAGAGACATGAAAGCAAGTTAAGAAAAACGTGGTAAAATATAATATGAATATTAAATATAAATCTTGGACAAACAGAAAGAATGACAGAAAGAAAGGCAGAAAGAAAGACCGACAATAAAGCAAGTTAAGAAAAACGTGGTAAAAATAAGAAATATTTTCCCAGTTTCACCTGGTGCATCAAAAAAAAAAAGAATACACCTTGTCCATCCAAAACTGCCAGTATAATGCGGCCGTAAATGATTCTTTGTTCATTTCTACAGTATTGTACCGCAGTTCATCTGGAAGGAATCTAACATGTTTTTGACCTCAAAATTCAAAAAGATGATCATTTTCAATTTCAGATACTCTTTTATAGGAAACAGTATAAATGTAAATAATTGATTAAACTATATATATATATATATACTAGCAGTGCCCGTAGCGGCTTCGCTCGCATGAAATTAGAGAGTTTGAACCGTGCATCCATAGAAGAGATCATTTTTTAGGTCTCGGCTCGGCCCGTCGACAAATTAGCCCAGCCCGTTTTAAAAACCCAAACTCCTGGCCCGGCACAGCCCGTCTGAATTAGGTCCGGCCCATTTTTACAGGCCTAGAAGTTCTATATACTTGATGAAAAATTTCGGCCCGTCCCACCTTGACCTCCGGTTTGGTCCGGCCAAACTGAAGACCCTAAAATCACTCAAATATTTATATACTTGGTGAAAAACCTTGGCCCGTCCCACTTTGATTTAAGGTTTGGCCTGGCCCGTGTGAAGACTCTAAAATAACGGCTTGGCCCGGCCGATGATACACTGGACTTAGCTACTTTTAACCGGCACAAAACTTCAAAATACTAATTTTTACATTTGTAGCACTTACAGTTTGTGAGTAGCAGTTATTTTGAAATCAAATAACCCTTATTTCCACCCCACATTTGAGGTCCTGGAAACCAAATTTTCAAAAAATGCTAAAACACGTATTTCATTATTTTTGGAGTAGAAACTAAATACTAATTTTTACTTCTGTAGCATTAACAGTTTTTGAGTAGTAGCTACTTTAAAAACCAAATAACCCAAAAAATGATGAAACACGTATATCTTTTTTTTTGAGTAGATACTAAGTATTAATTTTTACATCTGTGGCAATTACAGTTGTTGAGTAGCAGTTACTTTAAAAACCAAATAACCCTATTTTCCACCCCACATTTGAAGTCCTGGAAACCAAATTTTCAATAAATTGTGAAACCCGTATATCATTATTTTTAGAGTAGAAACTAAATACTAATTTTTACTTTTGTAACATTAACAGTTTTTGAGTAAAAGCTACTTTAAAAACCAAATAACCCAATTTTCCAACCCACATTTGAGGTCCGGGAAACCAAATTTTTAAAAAATGGTGAAGCACGTATATCTTTATTTTTAGAAAAGAAACTAAATAATAATTTTTACATCTGTGGTATTTACTGTTTTTGAGTAGCAGTTACTATAAAAGACAATTAGCCCTATTTTCCACCCCACATTTGAAGTCCTGGAAACCAAATTTTCAAAAAATGCTAAAACACGTGTTTCATTATTTTTGGAGTAGAAACTAAATACTAATTTTTACTCCTGTAGCAGTAACAGTTTTTGAGTAGAAGCTACTTTAAAAACCAAATAACCCAATTTTCCAACGCACATTTGAGGTCCGGGAAACCGAATTTTCAAAAAATGGTAAAACACGTATCTTTTTATTTTTCAAAAAGAATCTATATACCAAATTTCAAAATCTCCTCATTTTTGGTTTTCGAGATATACATTGTTTTAGAAAAAAGTTTGTTTTCCAGTTTGTTTTCCTCAGGAGCAAAATTTTTAAAAATCCTTTCTTAGCGGATGTTTACGCTATAAAAGTAATATAAGTTCCAAATTTCACGTTCCTAGGATGAGGCGTTTGAGCTCGGCGTTGATTATCAGTCAGTCATCTGTCAGTCAGTCAGTCAGTCAGTCAGTCAGTCAGTCAGTCAGTCAGTCAGTCAGTCAGTCAGTCAGTCAGGACATGTTCTTTTATATATATAGATATATATATATATATATATATATACGATTCTACTAAGAATCTAACCCACGTGTCTACGCAAATATATATATATATATATATATATATATATATATATATATATATATATATATATATATATATATATATATGTATGTATGTATTTATATATATATATATATATATATATATATCTATATATACAAAATACATTATATATATATGTATCTATATACATATATATATATATATATATATATATATATATATATATACATATATATGTACATATATATATATATATATATATGTGTGTGTGTGTGTGTATACATATACACATATATGTATATGCATATATATATGCATATACATATATGTGTATATGTATGTATGTATATATATATATATATATATATATATATATATATATATATATATATATAATCCATTTCCTTGTTAAGAAGAAGACAGTAAAATCATGGATTGGCAGAATTAGAAAGACGAATATTCTATCAAATAGAGTAAAAAATGGCTAGGTATAATTCTGTTGATTATTACGCAGTAACTGTCATCAAAGATAAATTTTATTTTGCCCCAATTTGTAAAGAATTGAACATGAAAGAAAAGAGCGTCGAGAGCGATTTTATCAATTTTAAGACCTTTATAGATTCTCTAGAATGTCGAAATTACTTTGGTCCTCCTGGATTAGACGATATTTGTCATTTCGATAGATTTGTAAGATACAAACTGCAATCTTCTTCGAAAAAAATAGTCTTATATGAGGATCCGTCCAACTTTAAGGGCCAGCAAAGGTTTGCCAATTTAGCATTTCTTATAGGAACGTTTATGGTGAATAATTTAGGTTTTTCGCCTTTAAAGGCTTTCAATGTTCTGTTAAAAATTGGTCCATTTTTGCCATTCGGTGATTGTACGGGAAAAACACCAGATTTTAAAATGAATATCTTACAATACCTAAAAGGATTTCATAAAGCCATGGAAAAAAACTTGCTAAATTTTGTAACTTTTAATTTATCTACTTTTTTCTGCATAAAATCCAGGAATCATGCCGACATGAGCTGGATAATTCCAAACAAAATGATAGCATTTCGTTGTCCAGGAAAGAACATAAACATCGATCATAAACTTGTGCTAGATTACTTCAAAAGTAATAATATAAAAACCGTCGTCAGGTTAAACAATAAATATTATGACTCAAAAATGTTCACTTCAGCTGGTATTAGGCATCATGAACTTTTCTTCCCCGACATGTCTGTCCCATCATTCGAGCTAGTAAACAAGTTTCTCGATATTTGTAAACATGTCGATAGGAGAGGTGAGGCTATGGCAGTCCATTGTACGGCTGGACTTGGACGGACTGGAACGATGATAGGATGCTACATGATGAAAAAATACCAAATGTCTGCCAGAGACGCGATAGCTTGGATCAGACTTGCTCGACCGAAGTCGATCATGGGTCTTCAGCAAGCTTTCATGGAAAAATTTGAAATCTATTTACTCGAAAAAAGTGTAACTACTTATACAATGTATGAATGTAAAACAACGATCAAAGCTCCTACGCTGCCTCTAACAGTCTTTCAGCCTACAACGTTCGTGGTGGAAGGTACCAAAAACAGTGGTGATTTCCGTAACAAAGAAAGAATAACAAACCCGACGGAAGTTTTCAAAGTTTTCATCACCTTAGTATGAAATTCGTTACCTGAAATTTCTATTCTTGAAACTATTTATAAATCAACTAGCTGACCCAGTAAACGTTGTTTTGCCTTTTAAATTATTTTGGTTTTTTTTATTTATTAAATGTCACTTCTTAGTCAAAATATATAGCTCGTAATAAAAACATAAAAATTTAGTCTACCTCTTTGCTAAGCGCACACACAACATCATTTTAAAACGTTCGCTAGATCGGAGTAGTGAACAAATCCCCCTCCCCGCCCCATGGACGTAAATTGGGATGCATGGAGACATTTTGTCCCTCCATGAGTTCCAATATTTATAATTTTTACCTAGAGTTTACTATATAATTTTTTAATTGTAATTTTACTTTACCTAATGATGATTCAATGCGTATTGGAATCAGAGGCGTGGATTCAGCAAAATGTTGGGGAGACGAAGATTTTTCAAATTTAACCCAGAGAATCTTCAAACAAAAATGACTATCCGAATATACATTTGTAGTTGTTTTTTATATAAAACATCAAATTAGTTAAAAAAACAGTTAAAAATGTTAACTTTTATTTGATATTGAATGCAGACCAAAAACGTAATTATGAATGTAACAAAGGGTATCGACGTTCTTTCATTTTTACAAAATTGTCCACTGAATCATCAAGATCAAATAGACTAAAGGTACTAGAAAATTGGAAAATAATAGCAGATATTTAACTAATTGGATATTAATCAACAACTGTCAACAAGTATGATAAATACTGCTTTCATCAACTAATCTAAATACTCAATCGTGTGTAAGCTAATAAAAATAATTTATAATGAATTGGAAAAAGCTTGGTAAGAAATCTCAAGCAACCGGGTAGGACAAGAATATGCTAATTGTTCGTCAAGCTAGGACAGATACACGAAGCTAAAGTTCATGCGAGTTCGATCTGATGGACCGAAGGCACTAAAAGAAAAATATTAGCAGGGATATAACTAAGTAGATATAATTCAAAAAGTATGATAAATACTGCTTTTATCAACTAATCTAAATACTCAATCATGCGTGAACTAGAAATGATATTTTTTCCACGCCACGCCTCTGATTGGAATCCTTTTTGCGCGTGTAGACAATTTTATATCTGAGCTCGATGGTAGATTCACTAATAACTGCAAGGTAATAAAGTGTGTATCAGCGAAGGTCCCATGTTAAGTTTAGCTATTTTCTGTACCAAATTACAATCAGCGAACTCGTGGAACTTTACCCTATTATTGGTATTTATACATTGTTGATTGTCTACAGCTGTCTATAGCAAAGTTATTATTATTTATTACAAAAAAATTAAAAAAATGTCTACCCACCCCATTTTGGACCCCTTTTTTCACTAATGTTGTATCTGTTTAAATCATTCATCTTTCCTTTTACTCAACTCAAAAGTCATGATGAGGGGATGCACTTCCAAAATTTTGTGTGTGCGTGGGTGGGTGGGTACTCGCTTTTTACATCATTTAAGCAGCATTTGGCATGCACGTAGACTTAATTAAGAAAAAAAATTTGTAAAAATAAAAAATATCTGTTATTTATTTGACGTTTCAATCAGGGCCCCCCCCCCCCCCGAAACCTTGCCCATGTTCATGTTGAAGTGACGCGCGTGCCGTGTTTTCAAGACATATTTGAGTTAACGATTATTTTGCAAATTAAATATTTAATAAGTTATCAAAAATGCTAGGGTGAGAGTTGTCCATGGGTCTATTTTTGAAAACCCGACCAACCAGAAAATCTTACCCAATCCGACCTATTTTTGTTTTTTCTTTTGTGACACGACCCACTTTGGCTAGGACCCAATCGGCAGAGCGGCAACATACCGCAGTTGATGCTCCGCAACATTGTCAATATTCCATCTACCCACAGATAAATACGCTGCTGAAACTCTTCACCAATTGCCCCGAGAGATCCTTCTCAACTATGCGCAGACTCAAATCTTATCTACGCGCCACAATTGAGCTCCAAAATTTAAAAAAAAATTTGAAATTAGGTATATTAAGTACAATTTTGAGTTAACTTTATTTTATTTTACATCATGACAAATATTCCAAAATGTTTTAAAAACACGCTGAAAATTTAAAAAATGCTTTAGTTGGAAAGGTTTTTATTTCTTAAACAGCCAAACTGTCATTGTTGGATAGAAATTTGTGTACCTCTAAGGCTTTGTAGAAAAAGTTGGAAAATAATTTAAGAAAATGAGAGGAGACAATCAAAAATAGGCAATCATCAGTAAAAGACCATAGTTATGTTTTTTTGAGGCCCATTTACACAACAGGCCCCAGCACTGCCAACAACTATACATGAGCTTATTAACTAATACAAGCAGAAATAAATATTATACTTAGAATAAACCATTTAAGCAGTGGTGGATCAGTAATTCTGGATAATTTTCACGCATCAATCGCATCATAGTGTTTAGAGAAACGTGAGTGGAGGAAAAAGTAGAGCATCGGTGGGATGCATTCCCAAAAATAATGATGATGATGATATGACAATAGAAAGTGTCACAGTTTTTACAATTAATTATAAATGTTTTAATTATAAATTTTTCTATTTTTGTCTAAAAAAATTAAACAAGAAATCCAGGGGGCAAGTTGCTGAAACTGTTGTTGAGCCTTGACCTTTGTGGGCTATACATTTATCAGTAAAACTCCTTAATAATCAGTTTTTTCCCCGGACCGCCCCCCCTCCCCCGAAAAAAAATCTGGCTGCGCCCCTGGTTTCATTGGCAAAAAAGAGAAAAAACTAAGCAAAGAAAGCCCGGGCAACGCCGGTTAACTCTGCCAGTAGGCTATATAATGGCGAAAAAAGGTTGAACCCCCCTGGAAAATGCCGAATTTAGTGACTTTACGTCCCTGTCCCGCCCAATGAAAATAATTTTTCCACAGCTGCACTGGTAGACAGTCCAGTATTAAAATAACATACAACTGTTTTTGTGAGCGTTTATCAATAAACGGAAGATAAATCTGAAGAGATGTCAGTTAGATAATCGTTAACCTCTTCTCTATCTGGAGCAGTGTAATTTCTGTCTTTTAGATGAAAATAAAGCAAAAAAATTAAAGATTGAGTGACTGCTTGAATTTTCATCATCTTTTTTTATTATCGAGATTATTTAAAGCATAAATACGCGTTTTCAATGCTACCCACAAAACCACGTTTTTTCGTTATCCTTGAGCCAATACAATTTGAAACTAGGAAGCACAACAGTTACCAGTTGCGCACCCCCATCGTTTTTAGCATCTTATTTAAACCTTCAATTTGACGTAATCTTTAGACCAATAATCTGAGTTAGAGTATACTGCACGGACCGGACCAGAAGTCAAGCCGGGATTTTAGGCGTGTTAAAAACAGGCCAGGCCTGGAATTTTGGTTCTTGAAATGGGCGGGTCGTAAAAAATTGGCCCATGCAGTACTCTACCACCGGTGTTAATTGATATGCATAATCTTCCAACATTCCACTGAGCTGGTTTATAATAATCAGTGGCGGATTAATCATGGCGCAGGTGGCGCACCTGCGCCAGGGCCTCTGAGCTTTGGGGCCTCAAAATTTTACAATAGAAAAATTATTATGCAAGCGTAATATTCTAAAAACTACATTGTGGACAAAGATTGCTAAGTTCGTTAGTTCAAGTGTGTCATAACTATGTCTATTGGTGGTCCTTGCATAGGTCAGACATAAGACAACGCACCCAACATGTCCGGAGTCTACAATGAAGTCCAAGCCCCAGTGCTCCATGACAACCCAAAGGCACCTTTTATCCCTTGCATGACTCATTCTCTAAATTTTTCTGGAAATGCTGCAGCTTAGTCATATGTCCAAGCCGTTACCTTCTTTAGAGTTGTGCAAAAACTGTACGTGTTTCTATCTTCCTCTACTTCACGGTGGCGTGTACTGACGGACAAGTTAAAAACTACTGAAGGATCATGTACTATTCCAAAGCGACTAAGTAAAACTCGTTGGTCTGCACGCGCTCATAAGCTAAACAGTTTGATCTCAAACTACAACGTGTACATTGAAGTTTTGCAACAGATTCCTGAAGATCCTTTGCAGGACACGGCTACTAAAGCTGAAGCTCAATCCATTACTAAAGCTTTGGCGAAGCTAGAAACAGGCTTTCTGACAGCATTTTGGAGCTGTGTTCTAAAGAGAATTAACATGACCAGTAATCTTCTCCAGTCTGAAAAAACCTGTCTGGGATCTTCCGTGAGTCCTCTCCAGTCTCTGAGTGAGTTTATCGGAATGCTACGTGAAAAAAACAAGTTTGATAAGTTTGTTGAACTAGGAAAGAAACTATCTGGCACTTTACAGCTCACTGAGAAACGAAAAAAGTACTTCCGACAAACAGCAGATGACCTAAGTGCTGTCACTTTGTCTTGCTCTGAAGAAGTCAGAATATCGACTTTCCTGTTGATTATTGACTCCCTTCTTCTCGACCTGGACAAGCAAATCAAAGCCAACTCAAAAGTGGACATGCTGTTCTCGTTCTCGCGGCACACTGGTGTGGAAGCACAAGTTTCTATCAATGGAGTGATAGATTTCTACTCAACAGATTTGGAGAGTCTTGGCCAAATTGAAAATGAATGGTTCCAGTGTTGATCACTGCTCAAGAATACTTCCTGCTCACCTCCCGAGATGCTGATAAATGATTTCAGTAAGGCCTTCCCGAACACCTACATTCTTCTTCGTCATTACTTGACACTGCCTGTGACGAACTCTGCCGGTGAGCGATCTTTCAGCCACCTCAAAGGCATCAAATCTGCTCTGAGGTCAACACAGACTCGAGAGATACTAAACAACCTATCTCTCTTAAACATTGAAAGTGATGTACTTCAGGAGTTGGATTTTTCCGAGGTTATTGACGCATTCAGTTCAGCTAAATCTACGTAGAAAGAGATCATTGTAAATCATAATGTAAAGTAATGTATTCTCTAGGTCTATATTTTTGTTGTACTTACTTGAGAGTTTATTGTTGAGAAATTTCAACTGTGTAATTAATGATACATTTATTTTGGCTTTGAATTGAAACATTAAAGTCATAATTTGTAAATTTTATAATGGGGGGCCTCATTTTTCTCAGTGCGCCTGGGCCTTCATATGTGTTAATCCGGCCCTGATAATAATTGCCAGTATTGGAAGCAAATAGCCTAAGTATGTGGACTTTTTTCTTGTAAAAATTCCAAAGCACATGCTACTGATACATTTTCACAACTAGAAAACCCTTTAAAAACCCCAGGTAGGCCAGCTAGTTTTTTTTTTTTTAATAAAACCTACACTGTAATCAAACTCGAATCTTTGAAAACTGAAATAATCTGATGATTCTCTCAAAAATCCAAAAGCACCAATTCGTTGATTAAATGCTTTTCTCTGTAGTACGTGTCTGGGCAGATCCATCTTTCTCATGCATACAAGTTAGCCAAGCGACTATTTGGGCCAGAAATAGTTAGCCTGCACCTGGAAATGTTCTAACTTTAAATTTTGAAGGTCATACAACTTACATATTAGAAATATCCATAAAACTTTTTAATTAAAATTGGGTACAAGAACTAAAAAATAAACTTGAAGGTATATAGACTATAGACTACATAATGCAATAATGCTATTTTTTCTACAACATTACAAATCACACTAATTGCGGCTGATATAATCGGCACACTTTTAATATAAACAACTTAGAATGACTTTTCACCACACAATTGATACGGTAGACAATGGACTGGCAATCTATGAGAAGATAAAGGGAACAAAATCGTAACGCAGTTTTATTTATTTAAAAAAAGATATTAAAGTTCATCCATAGCATCTGAGAAGATTTTAAATTTTCTTATAAAAAACTTGACTCCTTCTTCAAATATCTGCTTAGCAGGATAGCACCCTGTTCCTTCAATAGTGACTATATAAGAAATAAAAACAATGTCTCAGTTAAAATAAGAGAAATGAACAATGAGATTATGTATGTCCTTTATGCGTTACTACGCCATTCATCAGATCGTAATGAAATTTCCACACAGCCTTGAGAGTCAATGGGGGAAGGTTTTTGTAAGAAAAAGAAATTGGTCACAAAATGAGCGGAGCGGGAGAGTGAGCGGAAACGGGATATGGAGAATGAGCGGGAACGGGAAAGCAAGCGCAAACGGAAAAGCGACTGAGAGTGAAAGAGCGAGCGGGAAAGGGAAAGCGACCAGGAACCGGAGAGCAAACGGGAGCAAGAGAAAAACGATAGAAAAACCTCTCAAAACCCCAAGCAACGCCGAGTACACTGCAAGTAATAATATAAAAACTAACATGCGTGATGATCGCTCATTAGATGAATTGAAACAGCATCTTGCAATTCCTTATCCATGAAAACATTCCTGTCCGTCTTCTCCAATCTACGACTTCCCACCTTTGCTACTTTTTCTCCTGCACAAAGCAAAGACAATACATAATAATAGCAAATAATAAACAATTAAATTTGATTTGACTGGAATAGAATCTGCAGACTTAAACTGCAGGAGGGGGAAGTCAATAATATCCATTTTGGATATATATATATATATATATATATATATATATATATATATATATATATATATATATATATATATATATATATAATATCCATTTTGGATATTATTGACTTAAACAGATTTGCAATTCGCAGTTATTTTTAATTTTGTCATATGCAAGTTCAACTCTTATTACAATTATAATAATATATGAATCTCATGTAAACATTATGGATAACTATTTACCACCAATCTCATGTGAACACCATGGATAACTACTTACCATCAATCTCAACCACTTCGATGACCCCTTCAGGAAAATATTGCTGCAGCCTCAATGCCTCTTCACCTTCAACTTTTCGCAGAATTTCAATTGCAGATATATTTGAGGAAACAACTGAAACAAACAAACAAAAAAACATGTACAGGAAAAAAGAAAATTAAATAAAAAGCCTCGTAGTCTAATTGTCCTCAACCTAACTCTAGTTTGACTATAATCATTTCATTAAAAACATTAAGAATAGTTACCGTGAGCTGGAGCAAACTTGGAGTTAGTCTTTCCAGTTTTTTTCGTGCAATACGCGAATAACGAAACTTCCTGGCCGTGTTTGAGCCGGGTCAGTATTATATCTTTATCGACTGGCTGTGGTGCTTCTCCTTCCTGTACGAAATTATTTATTAAAATAATTATTTTATATTGATAATTTTATATTAAATTATAATTTTATATTAATAATTTATTATTAAATTATAATAATCTTATATTAATCATTTATTAAAATAATTATTTTATATTAATAATAATCAAATTAACTGAATAGAAAATTCTTAAAAACTTAAAAAAATATAAATTTTAAAACGAATGCTATTATTATATGTCGGCTAGTGAAATAAAAGAAAAGCACTTACCAACTGAGGACTACCTTTTATAGGCGTGTATATCAAGTCCTTCGAGTATACTGTAATTTAAAGAAAGATAATAAACATTAAGCACAATGAAAAAAATCAATAAAATAGACACAGTGGTGTGCAAAACTGGAACTACAAAAAAACCTCAATTCTTGACAGTCAATTAAAATAGGATAATTCATGCATAGCATTTGATTAAAAAAAAACAGGATTTGACAAAAAAAAACAAATAACTACCGTTGATAACTTTATGCGGATCGTCCGCAGTTTTCCTGCAATTCACATTCAGCTTGAAGAATATGCAGTTCTTATAAGTCAGTGGTTCATCATCTGAAAATATGTCCATAAAGTTTAATAGAGATTAAAAAAAAATAACAAGATAACTTCTTGTTCTTAACTCTGTTGTTTCCTTAGAGACGGATTTCAACGAGACGAGAATAGAAAAAAAACAAAACGACACAAACCGCTTTCCCGGAAATCGTAATTGTTTGGATCGGCTTTTATCGGGGTGTGTCCGATCTGAATTTCAAGTTTTTCATCATACACGTGAGACGTGTTTTGAATAATTTCCAATCTGTCTATCGCCATGACTGGAACCTGGTCAGTGCAAACAACTTAATTAAAATTCATCAAAAGAAATAGTCAAATTTATATTTATGATATAATTTCCTTTTCTACTGGAAAAAATGATCAAATAAAATTAGTATATCTCTGAATTCAAACAAATACATGTTTTACAGTAAGAATGTGGTAAACACTTATTGATCTTGTACACATGGTGCAGGTCATATTGAATATATTTTTCAGATTTAAAAATTTAGATGGTTCATTACTATGGGTAAAATTTTAAAAAATAATGCTTCAATATGTCCAAATAACAAAATCACACCTCACTCATAATAGCTTTTCTGATGGCTTGCTTTATTTCTAAGGATATGCCTTTAATGTCAAACTCCAGCTCTGTCTCCGTCATATTGTGAATAACTATGCTAAATTTCTGGAAAAATAGTTTCAAATATGTTCATAAATTTTAAAAAATTGATTCATCAACAATTTTTCTATTATAAAAAAAATATATTTCTAATTTGAAAAATAATAAAAACAAATAACTACAGAAAACTCAGTTGAGACACACCTTTGAAAATTTCTCTAAATTTTGTTTGGCGAATCCAGGAGAGAAAATGTTTCCACCACATACTTCAGGGGGGCAATGTACCTTTACAAAATAATTGCTAATAATTTTCAACAGATTTTCTTTTATTCACAGAAGTAGAGTTAATGTTGTAAAATCTTATTGATTTTGAGAAGATAATATCAAAGCATATATTATACATTAATATTATTATTATAACTTGTCAAACATCCTTGTTTTGTGATAAATAATCATAAATATCATGGTTTTGTATTAGTATTGATTGACATACTCCACTCTTGCCGCAACATTATATACCAGGTAATAATATCCTGCTATGCTAGATAGATTTTTTCCATTTATTAAAGTACAATATATTACAAAAATGGTAGTTGGTGATTATTGTTAAAATGTTATATGTTAATTGTTAATTTATTGAATTGGAGCTTGATTTATTTTTTATTGCTAAAAAATGAGTTTAATAATACATTTCAAATTAACACCAAAAACCATTAACAACAATAGTGATGAGAAACAATGAAACAAGTGTCGTAGCACTAAAAAAATTCATTATAATTGGTATTTGGCGCATGGCATGGCATTCATAAACTTTATTTTCACTAACTTTATCCACGCCATCAGCTGTTACGCGGTAAGAGCCAAGAAAATTTGTGACACCCATGCTATGCTACCTAAAAATATAGCAAAACTAAATAACTAAATTTCTTTTTAAATACCGACAAAAACCCGGCCACACGTTCGTAGATATAAATAACATAAACATAGACAGCACAACTTGTTAACTAATTAAATATTGTCCATATTCGTGAGAGCTATTTGCTGTAAAAAGACGTTTTAATCATATAATTAAAATCATAACCAGGGCCGAATTAATTAAGGCGCATGCCAAATATATAGGTCATGACCTAAAGCTCTGCTCCACTTATAAATTTGAAAAACAATTGTAGCTACTGGCCTACTTGCCAATTTTTTTCAAAATTGTTTTCCATTTTAGATTTTTTGTTGACAAAATCATTTTGGAGAACTGAAGTGTATTAGCAGCTGAATACCATTTGGCTTCCTGTTCACCTTATGTCTGAACTGCGTGAAGTGCGTGAATCTCTGAGCGAAGTCCAGACCAGTCAAGACACATTTCTAATCAGACATTTGCATTAAGACTATTGTATAATTGATTGAAACATTAATGAGTTAATTTAAAAATTGTTATTGGTTTAGATGACACCATTGTAACATGAAAGTTTAAAGTTTTAAGCAAAAAAATTAATATTCTTTGGTTGCATTTGTTTACATACAACAGCTTCTTTCTTATAACTATAATTTAATTGTGGAGGGAGATTTGAACTGGTCGTTAGGGTTTATTGCGATAAGAAAGTGAGAAATATTTTTTTCAATAATTTATTAATTTAATGACTTTTATTAGTTTAATTTGAGATCCTTAACATTGGTCATCTGTCTTTTTAATCTTCTTAGATAAAGATAAATCTAATTTGTTTTTGCCTAGTGGTTCCTCCCGATTATTTCAATCTGGATGTAACTCCAGAGATTTTGGAGAAGATGCCCAACTTTGCAAAATTATTGTCTTCATTGACTAAACATATGAATGATCACGGTTTGTCACAAGATCTTCAAGAAAAATCAAGTAGTGTATGTTTTTTTAATGTAAAAATAAAATGTTACGGTGTCCCAATAACTGGGCGGTCCAAAAGTGTGATTTCAAATTTTTTTACATTTTTTCAGTTTTTCTTAAATTTTCAAGTTGTTTATCCTGTAAATTCCAGATAGCTCAAAAATATTTCATACAACATACAGTTCCTCAATACATCCGTTGAATGCATACAAATTCAGATTCTTGATGTTGATATGATCCACTCCGAGAAAATCGGCACATCCCATTTTTATAGCTCTGATAGGTCAACTCAGACCAATCATCTCCAAGATTTTATATAATTATATATATTTATTTGACAAATGAAACTCCATTTCGCTCAATTCGAGATGGGATAAAAAATGAAGAAAACAGTTAATCATGGGATCTGCAGCACAATCAATTCAGGCTAACCACTAATTTTGTCTCAAAACATCTTGTGTAGAAAACTAAAACTTGTTTTAAAAATCTAATGGTTGAAATGGTAGCCATTCTCAAATTCAAATCCATTCATCATTCGTAGAGCAGATTGTTTACTTGAAAATGATATCAGTATGAAATAAATGGTGCTTTGGGAGAGACAACTCCATTGAAAATATGTAGCATATACTGAAGTTGCATCAGTATTTACCGTTATTCATTAAAAAATTAAAAATTTATTTAAAACCATTATGATGCTGATGAAATTGTTTTATATGTTAATCAATGTGCCACAAAAAAATTAACAAAGAATATATCTTATATTTGTGTACATCAATGTATGGATTTCGTGTTTCAGATGAAAAAATTATATTCTAAACCGAAAGAGAATTATTTCAAGAAAAAATTATTACTAGATGAAGTTCAGTCTATTTTGCTGGAAGAGAGGATGGAAAATTTAAAGGTTGTGTGTTTTTGGTTTCATTCAGTAAGTTACAAACTCTGTTGGCACTATAATGCTCAATCAGCACTGTTGCTCTTTGACATTGTTTCCAGGCAGAAATTATGGTGGCACAAGTTGATACTGTGTTTGTGATTATTCTTATTCAATCCTGCCAGCAACACTATTGCTCTCCAGTAGACACCTTAAATGACTTTATAGAAAAAATCCTTATGTTAAATTGTTTCTGGCCTAGCCATTTATAGATCACAACAAATATAGATATATGAAAAACTTATTATATGCTTAAAGCATAAAAAGTTGCTTATTAACTGTGCTGAGGATTTGTATGGTTACACGTTGAGTGTAGTCCACAAGAATTGTACAAGGATGTAACATAAGTTAATGAGTTAGTCTATAAAGAAAGCTTTCATACAGATAAAGAAAAACTAAGATTTTATCTAAAAGTTACATTGGAGGTTTGGGCTTAGATAGCTGTAAAAGTGCTTAGGTGCCATTTTTAATCTAAAATTGAAATTAATTAACCATGCTATTAAAGCCATGAAACTTTTGAATTATTCTTTACAATTAAAGAATAGTTTCTTTATGTTTGTTAAAAGTAATGTTTGATTTGTTTGTGTACAGGTCACACCACCATGGGATGCTTTTGTTGATTCTAAAACCATAGAAATGGTTAGAAGTATGCCGGCAGATTCATGTTATCATGGACTTGATGATGATATAAAAACTAGTTTGGTTAAGGTAAGCAACTAGCTGCTTTACTGATAAATTCTCCCTGCATAATTTATTGGTTTTTAATTTAAAACTTTTTAATTTTGTGTCAAAGATCTCTGGAAGTAGCCTACATAATCTTGTCTTGAAATTAGAATCCTGTTTGAAAACAAAGTGCGAATCATTTTTCGAGGTCTATCAAGTAGCAGCTGGTGTTCATGGTAAAATAAGTTTCATTTTACAATACATTTGAGCTTTTAATTTGATAATATTCTAAACTTTCTATTTTGTTAATAGAGCCTGTATATGAGTGTTGCACAATAAAATTTCAATCCCGTTGCAACAAACCTTGCAGAACCATAAAAATAGTTTGTTATATCGAATGTCCGGGAAAAAAATATGATTTTTTTAAATAAAGGGAAATCGTTCTTTTATAAGCATTTATCAGGGTATTGATATTAATTTGAGCATTTTCTATAAGTTGTATACTACTTTTCCATTGTGTACAGAAAAGTACATTGGCCACGTTTCATGTGCAAGAAATCGATAACTACTCTCTCGGGGAGGATGTATTGTGTTATTATAGTCGAAACATCTGGTGCAATGGCGTAGCGAGGTTTTTTGCATCGATGTGAAATTCTGCACGGGAATCATTCTCGGAACCACAAGCATAGAAATCTAAGACATTACCGCTTCACCACCTCACCTTGATAGCTATGGATTAACTGTATGTCATTAGGTAGTTCTAAGGTTGAAATTTTTGTCATGTCTATTTTTCATTCTTTTTTCTGATGTTTTCTTACAGATAAGTTTTGGCTGGCCGGTTCATCAAACCTTCCGGCCTTGATTGAAAAAGATCTTCATGACGTACGGTCGCTTGAAATGAAACTGAAAGTAGAAAGAGCAAGGAAAGAAGGGCTTGTCCAAAAATTGTTTGAGGTAACAAAAGGTGCACTTAAATTTAAGCATGGAAGTTTGTCGTTCGGTTTTATTCGGGTACGGAAGTAATCGGAAATATTTTTCTTCCGAACGTTCGGTTTTAATCGGGTTCGGAAATAATTTCATTCCGAACTTTCAAAAACCGTTTCCGGAAGATCGAGGATATTCGGAAATTATACGGAACAGCCGAAAATTACTGAATTACTCTCGTAATTTTTTAGGCATTTTGACGAGACTTGTACAAATTGATTTGTTTTTGAATTATCTATTCAAATATGTAAATTTTATTAACATACCTCAAGTTTGAATTTTCTATGTAAAATGCGTGAAGAGTTAGCAACGGTTATTGAATGGCCTAGCGAGTACCTACATTGTAAATAGAGACATAACCGATTTAATCGCAATAGTTTTTACCATATAACTCCGTTAATAATTCAGGGATTTAGTTGAAAATAGTACAGATCGTTTTGCATTTTAATTTTCTATTCAAAAATGTTAAAAAAATAAAATTTGTCAATTTTGAATTTCCCATATATAATGCAGGCAAAGTTAGCTACCGTTGCTAACTTCAGCGACGTACACAAAACTATACGTATTGACGTGTTTCCATTATCGCAAACAGAAGAAAAAGGAAAGATATGATATAATTATAATATTTCATTGATCTAAAATGACGATCAGTGAAATAATTTGTTTAATTTTTTTTTACGGAATTCCGAAAAAACCCGACATTTACGAAAAATAATTCCGAACGTTCGGTTTTTTTCGGGATCGGAAATAATTTTATTCCGAACTTCCGAAAACCGATAAAAACCGAAAAAAACCGAATTTTCGGTTACGTTCGTAAGGGAACGGAAGAAACTTCCATGCTTACTTAAATTAAGACTTTGCTTTAAAATGCATCGTGAGGTGTAGCGGTTAAGTGTTTGGCTTTCATAAGTAAAGTTAAGTAAATTAGACGAAAGTCTTAAAACTTCTTGTCTCTCTATCTTCGGTTTCTTTCATTCATTCTTTCCACAACCTATCAATGTGGTTTTGTTTTTTAGTTTTTTCATGGTGCGATACTGAATTCTTTGGTGGCATTTTTCTTTTGGTTGACTTAATTTTCTATGCATCTTACAATGAACAGTTGTATGCTGGTTTAAGGTGCAGTGTAGTTCTATAAATAAGAAAAAGAACCAAGGCCAAATAACTGTAATGTCAGAGTGCAGTTTTTAATATCTCTGAAGTTATGCTACTAATGATTCAAGATTGAAATATTATAGCTTTTATTATAATAATTATTGTTATTAAAAATTTATTGACCAAAATTGTGACTTAAGATTAAATTTCATATTCCTTCTTTGTTTGAATAACATGAACTGTTTTGCAATTTTTAAATTATTTTTCCAATTAAATAAAATTCTAGAATTGTTTTATATGATTTAAATAAAACAATTTCCATATAAATTTTAGTCATATCTGAAGTCCTGTAGATTGCTGAAGAGTCTTTTATCTGAGCATCGACTGGTGAACATCCTCGAGATCAACGCTTCTACAGTTAAATGGCTTATATCTTATTCTGATGCTTTATACCTAAAAATCAGGTTTTGATTAAAAAATAAATGTACACAATTTATTAAATTATTTAATAATTAGCATTAAAGTTATTTTTTTATTAATTATTAATACAATTATTTTTTTCATAAAGGTACCTTGAACTGCAACTCTTGCATGAAACTTACAGCAGAGAAGATGCTAAAACACTCAACATGATAAGGTTTGCTACATTTATAAATAATAAAGCAATTCGAATAGACTACAAGCACTGGCGTAGGCAGAAAAGTTAAAGGGGGCGCCAAATAGAGGGCTCTTGAGGATGAATGATTTTCAGCACAGGCTGTATTGCTTCATTAGAAGTGAAGGAGTAGATAGGTTTTTTTTATCATACGCAAAATGTTTCTATGAATAGTTTGTCTAATTTTATTATTATCTTAACCCTAAATCGTTTTCAAAACATTTTTAAAAGCAAATTAACATTTATTAAAATCTACACAAATTATTATTGCCTATTATACTTATGATTATAAGTTATGAGATTTACACTTGAACAAATTCATCAATAACTTCGTTGTGGTCCAAGCCAATATCTCTATTGATAAATAAATGGCTTAGACTATTTATCCTGTCTTCGCACATTGTCAAACTTTTTCGCAATGTGCTGTGGTGACAGGTATTATTGCAAAATTGTGCAGAAATTCTGTGACAGCTGTGAAGTATGTATCTATTTCCACAGCCAATTTGAGCACATCCATTATGTTATCGGTTAGCATTTCCTTTCCTGATGATCCCAATACCGCTACCATCTACAGAGATTGACATAAGCTGCTGGCACGAATGCACTAATGACTAAAGCCGGTCAGCCGGCAGACATTTGATTGTTGAATCTCTCGTCAGCTCTGTGGTGCAGGTCTCAATGAATGACAAGAATTACACTCTTTTGAAATACTGCTTGGCAGTTTTCCACGTTACAAAAATTTCGTTGCCAGAAAAGTGGGGGCCATGGCAGAATGGCTCCCCCCCTAAATACGCCAGTGACTAAGTGACTACAAGAAGGCAGTTATGAGATTTAGACTTGA
>OZ022240.1:5469857-5607357 GCA_963978895.1 Erpobdella octoculata | reverse complement strand
TTGTTTTCCAGTTTTTTCCCCTCAGGAGCAAAATTTTCAAAAATCCTTTCTTAGCGGATGTTTACGCTATAAAAGTAATATAAGTTCCAAATTTCACGTTCCTAGGATGAGGCGTTTGAGCTCGGCGTTGATTATCAGTCAGTCATCTGTCAGTCAGTCAGTCAGTCAGTCAGTCAGTCAGTCAGGACATGTTCTTTTATATATATAGACTAGCAGTGCCCGTAGCGGCTTCGCTCGCATGAAATTAGAGAGTTTGAACCGTGCATCCATAGTAGAGATCAATTTTTTAGGTCTCGGCTCGGCCCGTCGACAACTTAGCCCAGCCCGTTTTAAAAACCTAAACTCCTGGCCCGGAACAGCCCGTTTGAATTAGGCCCGGCCCATTCTTACAGGCCTAGAAGTTCTATATACTTGATGAAAAACTTCGGCCCGTCCCACCTTGACTTCAGGTTTGGCCCGGCCCAGCTGAAGACCCTAAAATTACTAAAATATCTATATACTTGGTGAAAAACCTCGGCCCGTCCCACTTTGATTTAAGGTTTGGCCTGGCCCGTGTGAAGACTCTAAAACAACGGCTTGGCCCAACCGGTGATAAACTGGACTTAGCTACTTTTAACCGGCACAAAACTTCAAAATACTAATTTTTACATTTGTAGCACTTACAGTTTTTGAGTAGCAGTTATTTTGAAATCAAATAACCCTTATTTCCACCCCACATTTGAGGTCCTGGAAACCAAATTTTTAAAAAATGTTGAAGCACTTATATCATTATTTTTTGAGTAAATACTAAATACTAATTTTGACATCTGTAGCATTCACAGTTTTTGAGTAGCAGTTATTTTAAAAACCAAAAAAACCTTTTTCCACCTCACATTTGAGATCATGAAAACCAAAATTTCATATATCCTTATTTTTAGAGTAGATAGTAAATACTAATTTTTACTTTTGTAGCCTTTACAGTTTTTGAGTAGTAGTTACTTTAAACACCAAGTAACCCAATTTTCCACCCCACATTTGAGGTCCTGAAAACCAAATTTTCAAAAAATAGTGAAACACGTATATCATTATTTTTAGAGTAGAAACTAAATACTAATTTTTACTTTTGTAGCATTTACAGTTTTTGAGTATCAGTTACTTTAAAAACCAAGTAATCCTATTGTCCAGCCCAAATTTAAGGTCCTGGAAACCAAATTTATAAAAAAAATGGTGAAACACGTATATCTTTATTTTTAGAATAGAAACTAAATACTAATTTTTAAATCTGTGGTATTTACAGTTTTTGAGTAGCAGTTACTTTAAAAAACAAATAACCCTATTTTCCACCCCACATTTGAAGTCCTGGAAATCAAATTTTCAAAAAATGCTAAAACACGTATTTCATTATTTTTGGAGTAGAAACTAAATACTAATTTTTATTCCTGTAGCATTAACAGTTTTTGAGTAGAAGCTACTTTAAAAACCAAATAACCCAATTTTCCAACCCACATTTGAGGTCCGGGAAACCGAATTTTCAAAAAATGGTGAAACACGTATCTTTTTATTTTTCAAAAAGAATCTATATACAAAATTTCAAAATCTTCTTATTTTTGGTTTTCGAGATATACATTGTTTTAGAAAAAAGTTTGTTTTCCAGTTTTTTCCCCTCAGGAGCAAAATTTTCAAAAATCCTTTCTTAGCGGATGTTTACGCTATAAAAGTAATATAAGTTCCAAATTTCACGTTCCTAGGATGAGGCGTTTGAGCTCGGCGTTGATTATCAGTCAGTCATCTGTCAGTCAGTCAGTCAGTCAGTCAGTCAGTCAGTCAGGACATGTTCTTTTATATATATAGATTACAAGGATATAGAAAAATGGCGTAGTAAAAGTAGATAATCAATTGTTGTGTCTATTTCATTTCTTCCGACGCAAAGTAATGTTAGGGTTGTTAAGGAGGTGTGGAAGGATGTCGTCATTGGATGAGTTCGAAAATATTCGTTTTTCTCCTGCATTTCGCAACGTCGAGAATTTGGCTAGAAACTTAATTAACGCCAAATGGGCAGTAATATTTAACGGAGCGTGCATTAAAGAATATATATATATATATATATATATATATATATATATATATATATATATATATATATATATATATATATATATATATATATATATATATTAGTTTGGTTTTTCCTATTATTTAAGTTCAGCTTTTAATAATAATTGAAAAACAAAACTCCGCCTTGCATTTGCAAGCCAGTCTTAAGCCTGGAGAAAGGAGGAAAGGAGGAGGGAAAAGTTAAAAAGAACAAATTATGATCCACGACAGGAAGTAATTAGGTGCTTTCTACATACAGCCATTTCAGTCTTAAAACACCTGGTGTAAAGGACTATAAACTATTATAAAAAAAAAAATTGAAAAACAAAGTATATTTTTTTAAACAAAATGTCTCTTAATATGAATGACGACGAAGATCCTGTGTCGAGAAAACGGCGTCTAGCTAAAGAAAGGCAACAGAGATATCGCGCAAGACAAACTCCACAATCAAAAGCAAAAATTCGAGTTTTAGATGCAAAAGCTCATCAACAACGCACTACACAAATGTCTGTTGAGGAATTGCAAATTTTTCATGCTTTTCATGCCGCATCACAACAACGTTATGTCTATCGACTTACTCCTCAACATCTAGAAGCTTTTCACACTTCCATTGCTGCCTCACAACGTCATCGAATTGAGCAAATGTCCCGCCATGAATTGCAGTTACATCGAGAAACCAATGCTGCCAAGGAACGCCATCGAGTTTTGCAAATGTCTCCCAATGAATTGCACCTACATCGAGAAACCAATGCTGCCTCGCAACGCCATCGAGTTGAACAAATGTCTCCCAATGAATTGCAGCTACATCGAGCTGCTAATGCGATCTCCGAACTTTTAGCATGAAATCGTGTGAGTGAGGCAGTTCGTAACAAAGCAATTAACTTCAACGAAACTCAATTCGATCAACATGATTGTGGTGAATTTGATGTTTTATGTACTTCATGTCGATCAAGAAATTTTGCTGCAGAGCAACCATCAGATGGACTATTCACTTCATGTTGTCGAAAAGGCAAAGTAATGTTGCCAAACCAATTGACATTCACGGTAATACACTTGGATATCCCGATTTTCTTAAAAGCCTCATGTCAGACACGTCCAATCCAGATAGACAAATTTTTCGACAACATATTCGATCATACAACAGCGCAGTTTGTTTCGCTTCCATGGCCGCAAAAATTTTTGATTTGCTTATATATAGAATTTTTTTTATGATTATCAAATGTCATTTTGTTTTTGTTGACTATTTTTATAATAACAGGCGCCGTATTTTAAAACTTCCGTCATTTTTGACGGGCTATCTCTAGTGTTAAATAATTATAAATGCAGATGATTTCTGAAAAGCCACAACTAATTTCTATTAAGTTTATAGAATTATTTTACAAAAGGTATTTTTACCAATGCTTTTATTAACTCGTCGTCTCTGTTTGTTTCTCTGTCTGTCTGTTTGTTTCTCTGTCTGTTTCAAATCTTGCAATCAATTTTTGAGTCACTTCCTGATGATAGATTTTTTTCAAATTTTGCATACATGCTCAAAATAGAAGACAATTTAATGCAATATTCAATTATTAGTTTTACAATAAGTCAATTAATTTAGTTAATTTTAATTAATTTCGATATTTCGATATAATTAAGATCTTTCGACTTTAATATAAAATAAAAGAGTAATATAAGAAAAAATTGATTGCAAAATTTGTGTTTTAATTACATATAAAAGCATTGGGTTTTAAAAATTCGTTTTTAATTTACTTGTTTATTATAAATAATTGCACAAATCAATAAAAGTTTCTCGTATTTTGAGATCTAAAGCAGTGTTTTCTGTAACCGAAAGCCGGTTTCTGATACTTTTTCATATAGCTCTTGTATCTGTCTCCCAGTTCCACGTCAATAATTTTCGCAACGTTCTGATCAAAAAGACAAGAAGTCGTAGCGTTTGTTGTTGATTTCTGATCATCAAACGACTCGAAAGAACGAAAATCATTCGACATTCCAAAATGCGTGCTTTCATTAGTTTTTGTGTTGTATGAATTGAACTTTTTCCTGCTTGCATAGATACGCTGAGCTTCATCGCTGAGCTGTTGAATTGATGGCAAAGCATTTAAGTACTCTTTTTCCGTAACTTTCCCTATAAATATCGTGAAAGAAGGAACAACTTCCAGAAGATCATCAAAATATTCTGCATCGTATACGAATTTAGAGAGACGATGGTTTGTTCTTCTTTCGTTGAAAACGACGTCAATGTAATTAACGTCGTTTTGTAGATAGGAAGTAAGGAGAGGGAGGTACTGTGCACCTGTTTGGACTTTGAACCAGTTGCACATCCATTGCGGCCATTTTTTTCCGTAGTCGTGCCCATTTAGGCAGGAGACGTTAATTTTCAAACAAGGAACTTGTAAGTCTTTCATCACACCCGATAGCAATACGATGTCTTTCTTATCGACTAATTCTACGACGTTGAAAAGAGTAAAGTTAACAACATATTGTTTACCATCCGTCCAGTTCTGGACAACGCCGTTTAGCAGTTTACCGCCAAGAGCTGCACATTTCGCAATAACCTTAGAATTTGTAGAAAGAATTTGAAGATTTTGTAATTGGTGATTAATTACGCTAGAAACGTATTCATCCAGAACTGCGTGGTAATATCCGAACTGATCGAGTTGTTTTGCATCTCCGGTGATTGAATAAAACTTACTCGGACTAACAGAGTGCACAATTTTAACAAACTTCATGTTCATTTTGTTATTATTAATGCTCACTAAACTAACTGCTCAGCTTAATTATTTATTTTTCTATTACAAGAAAATGTCAATGAGGTTCACAAATGGGATATATATATATATATATATATTTATATATATATATATACATGTATATATATACATGTATATATATATATATATATATATATATATATATATGTATATATATATGTATATGTATATGTATATATACATATACATATATATATATATATATATATATATATATATATATATATATATATATATATATATATTTATATATATATATACATGTATATATACATGTATATATATACATGTATATATATATATATATATGTATATGTATATATACATATATATACATGTATATATATATATGTATATGTATATATACATATATATATATGTATATATATACATATATATATATATATACATGTATATATATATACATGTATATACATATACATGTATATATACATGTATATATATGTATATATATACATATATATACATGTATATACATGTATATATATATATATATATATATGTATACATATATATATATATGTATATATTGCTATGGACTTTTTTTGGTTGTGTATGAAACATTAATTTAGCAATATTTCGACAAAGTAGTGAGGTTACCTCGGGGGTTAGAATAAAAATTAACATGGCATTAACCGATCCATCCAATAAAGGTTTTTTAATTTTGGATTAAAGTACCAATAAAGGTACTTGAATATTGGAGTAAAGTACCAATAAAGGTACTTTAATATTTTTTAGAATATTTTATAGTCCTTTACACTAGGTGTTATAAGACTGTAATAGGTGTTAATAGAAAAGTATTTTCCCGTTGCAGATCGTAATTGTTCCTGTTTCTTTTTTCCCTCCTCGTTTATCCAGGCTTGGCGGAGTTGGCTCTGATATTTTCTGCAATATATGACTCTGTAAAAAAAAACTCACGCTCTAAACGGCAGTAGTAGTTAATCCTGTTGTCATCTTCAGGAAGCAATCCATCTTTAAAGTGATAAATCCACTGAGCATGCGCAGGTATAAGAGCACATTCGGTAAAGCCTTTGAAAGCTGAACAGTTTGCTCCAACAAAATTGAGAAGTGGATATTTAAATTTCGCATCCCAAATTGCTGGAAAACTCCAATTCTTTGGTAGTTCTCCATCGTGGAGGAGACATTTCCATCTCATGGTGTCGGTGTTGTATTTTCCAGAATTACTAAAAGTTACAAAGCCTCCGTAATCAGAGTTAACTTTCATAAAGCCTCCGTAATCAGTTTTCGTATTGACATTATGTATTGCCAATGTAGTCTGAAAATGTTTTATTAATTTGAAAAATATTTTCATGCTCAAGCACGCAAACCAGAATTGTCAGCAGGTCTGGATTGGTCAACCCGATCCACCACTCAGTCAGTTAATTAATAAATAAACTACAAAAAAAGCTGACTTGACCCGACCCACCACAAAACGCTGAGCTGACCCGACGTTTCTACAAAAAATTGACCTGAACCAACCGGTTTTAAAAAGTTGTCTGACCTCTGACCCGCTCAAATTTCCCACTAAGCTCCGCGGACGTGCAGGCTCTTTGACTTTTTAAATCAGATAAATGCAATGCTTTTGATTTCTAATTAACGTAATTTTTTCCGGGTAATTAAATTAGTTTATTGTTTGAAATGTATTCTTTAATCAGCTATGATTTACAAACTTGCTTAATGATCAGCTTTTCTAGCTCAGTTAAGCTGCTTTGTTAATAAATCTCTTTTTGAACAATAAACGGGGGTTTGAAAAAATATATAAAAATATATATGAATCTAACACATTGAAATATAGATGTTGAGATTAATTTCCTAATGTCTGCAATTCTTAGATTTAATGGGTAAGTTTGGATTTACTTGAAAAAGAGATTCTTATGCAGAAGTATGGAAATAAGATGCATTTGATGCAAGTGCAATTCAAGTTGGTCGGCACAAACAAACTCTTAAGATTCAAATTGACTTATTCAGAAGACAATAAAACGTTCTTAGTTTGGCTCTGAAAAAACATAAATCTCTCTATAGGAATGTTAAGGTTATCATGGTTATACTCTTGCAGTTGGGTAGCGAAGAGAGGCATATGCCCCCGGGCGCCAGACTTTGGGGGCGCCACAAAGCAAAAGGAAAGACAACAATTTCACCAAAGTTTAGTCATTTTTGAACATATAAAATTAAAAAATTGTATTTTTGCACTATTTCACACAAGTGATTTCAAAAATTTTCTTGAGAAGGGGGCTTACCGAGCCCCGGATATGGCTCGGGCGCCTTTGGTTTGCTCCATTTTGGTCGTCTAATTGGGATGACAGTGGAAAATGGGGGACATTTTTTATACCTTGCCCCCGGGCGCCAGTTACCCTCGCTACGCCACTGTTTCGTGACTCGTGACCCTCCACTGGCTACACTCACTTTGATGCACCATGCCGCCTCCCTGAGAAAAACGTGGTTTGTAAAAACAAACTTGCTCAGTGTTTTTGCCAGGTGCTCTACAGTGTACATCGCTTCGAGTGAACGTTGAACCCAACCAACTTCTACCAAATAAATTAACAAGTCACAGATCAAGTATTTCTCAACTATGAAAACTATATTTTGTGCACTTAAGTTTTATTTTATAAACTAAAGACGACATTTAGATACGCGGCGTATTATAAACTATTCATTGAACAGTCCCTTAAGAAGGCTCAGAACTTCAGATCCAGCCTGCTGACAACTCTGTCGCTTTCTTCCAGGAGTCTCGTTGAATTAATAAAATACGGAGGTGCCTCGAAGAAAAGGCCTGATCCGTTCTGGAATGGCGTTCCAGGCATATAACCCTGACCCCTAACCTTGAAACTTTTCTAGAAAGAGTTGTAGCTACTGAATAGGCGCATCTCAGTAAGCTTATTGAACTTGACAACTTGAGATGTATGCGGCGCCCGTGGGAGGACTTGGTGAACGCTGCGGCGCCACTGTCGTCTAAGTAAATCTCATTTATGTGCTCACCAAATCGTCTGGAATGGGCTTTGTAAATCCGCTTTTCCAATCATCGAAAGATGTCGATGTAGAAAACTCTTCTAACTTTCCATCGTAGTATATCTTGCAGTAATCGTTACAGATAACCGTGAGATCTGAAATAATTATGCAATTGAATCCAGAGATAAGAGATAAATTAATTTAGTCACAAATAAAAACTTCCACATGAACTTCACGTGATGTCATAGTTAGGGTACCGGACAACTCATCATCATAGCCACTCGTCACAGGAAAAATTGACTCCAGGATAATTTTATTTATTTTTTCTTTTATTTACAGAGTAAATTTTATGGTTGTTTCACAATTGTTATGATATGAGCGTATACATAAAACAACTCATTTAAATTATTTTATTGATACGTATTTTATATCTATCACTTTGCTAAAGAGCAATAAGATAACTTTCTAACTTTAATGGTGTTGATACTTTAATAAGCATCCGAAGATTGACCGTTCTGATGGCACCAGCTTCACAAGCCCAGTAAGAATATGGGAAGGCGACTGAAAAGGTCGTCTAGTTTATTTTGTGAAACAACCATAAAAGTGCAAAAGGAAAGGGAGCGCATTTTTTTTCTAAAAAATATATGCACTGTAAATCTCAAGTGTATGAGTGGAGCAGTGGTTCTTAACTTTTTTTTTCTAACGCCCATTTTGGACGAACTCAATTTGACCGCATCCCCTACTTTTTCCATATACAAAATAATAAGTAAAATGTTTGTGTTTTGCCTCAAATTTTTTTCAATGTATTTGTTGTGGCTCTCTATCGATGAGGTCAGAAAAAACGAAGAGCTATCTTCGAAAAAAATTTTCTTTGCTTGGTTTTCATATTGACCAAAGCAGTGAAGCTAATCTTACACAAACAAGTAGTAGCAAAAGCAAAGATGAATGACAGTGCACTTTTAGCCAAAGCTGGGTAACTCTCTAAAAATATGTGAGGTTTTTTACTTTTAGCAATTTGATAAGCAACTTGGTAATACAGGCAATCAGATTAGTTTGTGTTTGATGGGCCAGAACTTTGTCTCATAAAAAGTGTTTCAGTTGTTGTGTGTTGTGCATGTCAGTAATAAAAGTGAAACCACACTGATGAACATAGCTTTTGACAACTTCCATTTGTTTTGAAATTTTTCATTGTTGAAATTCCAGTTGAAGTCATGATTGTGATAACTATACGGAACACAGCAAAACTGCATAAATTTGCGTTTGACTCGTTTGATTTTATCTGACTGGCAGTGACAGGAAACCTAATCAGAAAAGACCCAAAAATATAAAAGTATTTCCAAAATTAAAGATGTTAAAAATTTTCTAATTAATTCACAGCAAAAATTAAAATAGTATAAAATATTTTTTTCAAATTTAAAATTTTCAGTTTTTGCACCTCCTTAATTTGAACCGCACAGCACTTGGGGGGGGGGGAAGGTGCAACCCACCGGTTAAAAACCCAGGAGTAGAGTGTATGTTTAATTTAACTGAAAACAATATTTTTTCACAAGATAGTTCTCCCACCCCATCGTGGGCCGACGTGGGCACAAAATAAATACTCATCAAGCAGAGCAACCAAGTTTTAATTGTGATTGTACTTAATTTCAATACTGGATGACAAATTGCTACCAAAGATGCTGTACTACTGTACATGCTTAAAGTTACCTCGATCACACAATGCACGATTCAATGTTTGTTTTAATCTTCAATCGAAAGAAAATGTGCAGGTATAAGGACTACTAAAATTAACTTCAAGTAATTTAGTGATTTTGATTATTAGATAACAAAAAACAGTACTGACTAACTTTCAGAGCCACACAATAAAGAAGTGCATGTAGTCAGAACAAGTGAGATGAGTATGTCGTTTCTCCTTTTCATTTCCTTCTTCGATGACAACTTATACGATGTTTTAAAAATGCTTATCTTTTTTTGTTTATTACAGTGACGTAGTGTTTTGTTCTATTATATTTATAAGAGTGGTTTTAAGTTCGAGTCAGAAGTTGGCAGCGCTGCTGTATTCTCCAACACGAGGCAGAAGTTAGCAGCGTTGCTGGATCCTTCAACTATCTTGCAAAAAATAATTTGATTTAAAAAGGTATTTAGAAAAAATATAATGGTATAAAAATAAATTTAATATTGCAAAAAATAAAAAAGTTATAGGCGAAAAACTGTCACCGTCCCTATATAAATGTATTGAGATGATCTTTCACTCGTTTGGAGCCCTGTAGAATCTAATTTTCGACCGCTTCGGTTTTGTAACTTAATGCATTTGAAAGAAAAATATAATAGCTAAACATAAAAACTAATTTTTTTTAAAATACTCTAAGAATTAAAAAGTTATCAAGCAAAATGCAGATCAGGGTATATTTTCCGTATCTATTTCCGATTTTTTTTTAAATTTAAAACAGCTTTGAATAGAATTTTTTAATTCCAATCCTACGTTACAAACCAAATAGCTTTATTATGTGTTAGTTGAAAGTTATAAGAATGTAAAAAATCTAACTTTTAACACGCACGAAACAGCATATATGGTTACTTAAAGACGTTGGGCTCCCTGTGGAGTTGAACAGATGTTATTGTTGTTTTTCCTAGTTGTCTCATAGAAGTCTTGAATGCAACCTGTATTTTGTTTGATTATTTTTTTAATTCTTGGAGTATTTAAAAAAATAGTTTTTATGTGTAACTAATATATTTGCCTTTCTAATGCTGTAAGTCACAAACCCAATGCAGTCGAAAATTAGAAACTACAGGGCCCCAAACGAGCACGGTCGTAGAATTCCCATTTTTCCAGGGGGGGGGGGGGCAAGACTCGGAGCAACTTTTCTTTCAAATGAATCTATTGAAAAACGCTTACCATGAGGTTTTGAATGACATCTAAGAAAAATGCAGTTGCAGACATGTTATTCAACAACATATTTCTATGAAAGTGTTATTAATTATGAAAGTGCAAAAGTGCACATACGAATGTTATTTTTTTAATGAAGTCATCAATTAAAAGTGCTCATTCCCTTCCCACATTATAATATTTTACTTTGGCTTCTTTCTCCGGCTTGCACATGAACAGTGAAATAATACAGATGTACACACCCATAAATTATTAAAAATGTAATTTTCCTAATTTTTCCGGGGGGGGGGTCAGACACTTTTCCCGAAGGGGCAAGATTGAGGTGGTTTTTGCGGTAAAGCGTTCGCCTGGCTTCTTTAAGCAAGGAGTTTTGCCATATTCAGGTTGATAGTTTTGCGGTGGTAACTCGTTCACTAAGCTTTAAAAAAGTGAAACAAATTATTGACTAACTAATTAGAATTTTGTGAAGTTTATTTTATTGGTTCAGGTTCACTTGATATAATTCCTATTAGCTGGGTATTCTGTTAGCTTATTTTCAGCAGCTTGTTTAAGTAAACATTCATTAGATTCCAACATGGCAATAACTTTGTATAATTTGTATAAACGTTAGCACACTGGAACCAGTGATGGGCAAAAGTTAACTAAAAAGTTACAAACTCATAGTTTAACTTCAATTTTTTAATTAAAAGCAAAGTTTAACTAAGTCAAAAAAGTTTAGTTAAAGGTATAGTTTAACTAATTTTTTTAGTTGCTAACTAAAAAACTTAATAAAATTTAGTTGCTTAAAAAAATTTAAATAAAACTTAATGTTTATCAGTTCTCGGGTTTATACCTTATTATGTTTTGTTTACAATAACTTCCTTTCAACTCTCGAGTCTGGCCACGTTGTAGTGTAGAGGATAATATATAGACTAGGAATCAGTAAAGAATAGGATGCATAGGGCACGCTGTTTTTTACCGGATTCATTTGACACCGCTTTGCTCCTATTGGTGGCCCAGGCTCACGCCTTTTTACCGCTGTACTCTTACGCTTGACTCCTACTTAGAACAGGAGCTACTGGGGTTAACACCAGGATTCACTATAAAGATCAATTTAACAATGCGCCCATAGTGCTATAATAAAAACTTGTTTTGAAGAAATTAAGCTTAAAGGTGACAGTCAGGACAGTAAATATTTCAGTGCAAGATGCCGATTTTCTCCTAATAAGCGCGTCTGTGGCAACGTTTGGTGATTATCTTTAAAAATAAACATTTAATATGAAGTTTTGTTGACAATAAAATTTCAAACATTGAGTCATTCTACTCTTTGATCATGTTAATAATGATTAAGGAACAAATTTTCAAGCATTGAGTCATTCTACTCTTTGATCATGTTATTAGTTAATTGAAAGAACAGAAAGTGCAAAATCAATATAAACAAAAAAGTTAAGAAATAGCTGGAAAAAGTTTAACTACATTTTTTGGTTTAGTTATCAACTATTTTAAATTAGTTGCAACTAAAAGTTTAACTAAAGTTTTTTAATTAAAAGTTAAAGTTTAACTTTAAAAAATTAGTTTGCGCCTATCTCTGACTGGAACTAACCTGTAATAGTAATAATGAAAACTTCGTTTATTCAGATTTTAAATTAAAATTTTTAAATTAGAGATTGTCAAACATTAAATTAGCTCATGCATCTCAAGAGGTTTCAGTGCTATCGTTAGAAATTCGCTATTAGGTTATTAAGTTATGTTTCTATTGCAGTATATTTGAAATGTTTTAGAAATAACAGTCCTAGTTAGTTTATTGAATACTTCATTTGGTAGTTTGGTCGAAAGAATTTTATTTAGTTTAGTTAAGTCTGAGATTAATCCTAGTTATGAAATTTCTATTGTGTGACTTATTATCTTTAGGTTAGAGTATTCAGGTTGAAGATTGTTGTGTAGATCAGTGTACTTTGATTCTTTAAATTTCTTTGACTTTGCCATATTTGTTTCGTGACAAACTGTCAGCTCTATTGTTTCGATGGTAGACGGTGTCAGAACCGCTATGTCAGGTCTCAGAGAGCTGAACAGGGTCGAGACCTAGCGATATTCTGGTCCATCAAGATCGGCGAATATTACTTGATCCGGCTTACTGCTTTTCTCTATTTCGGTTACCAGTATTGTCAAGATTGCATCAGGTTTCTGCTTGTATCTGTCCAAAGAGATCACAGAACCACAGTTGGAAATAACATGTTTATTTGTTTGTAGGCACTTCTTGCACAATGGACAAAGAGGATCGGCTGCCTTCCCCCATCTGTCCAGGTTTGCTGCAGTTGGCAATTACTGGATAATGGCTTTTTTGGCAAAGTTGAAAAATTGGGCCAACGAGCTCATCCAGTGCGTTTGCCCATCTTTGCACTTCAATCTTTTTAAGGTTTTCATTTATTGCAGTTATTATTTTACCCTGAGTTTTTAGAGAGATAATGTGTGAGAAAATTGATTTTAATTTTTCTTTATTTAGTGTTTTAATAGCATTTAGTTGATTAGAACTATTCATAATTATCGGATCTATTGTTGGGTTGTGAACTGAAGTTGACTCGAAGAGTTGACGGGTTTCATCATTTTCCGACGCTCGTAAGTTGAATCTCTGGGCTAATCTGAGTTTTTTAGCTGTTTCGCTTAGTGTCGGGATACCAAGACCGCCCTGGGCCTTAGAGAAAGACGCGTCCTCTGACACGCAAGAACTAATTGGCAGCTCCAGCCATTCTCTAATAGAATTGAAAATCAAATTGTCTAGATTCTGGGTAATCCAGGTTTATGAAACATCATATATACGCAAGTCGAAGTTCATTTGAGATGAGATGTAGAGCCTGTGGATCTTTATTTTGTGTTGAGGTTTTTCTAAGGAGCGCGATGAGTCGGGTTTCTAGCAGTGATTTTATTTCTGTGTTGTTCATGGAAAAGCTTAACATTTTCCCGAGATACTTGAAATGTTCGTCTTTTTACTGCAGGTATTGACGATTCGTTTATATTCAAATTCGGCTAAAACTGCGCGTAGTTCCCAAAGTGCAGCATTTGTCTATTCGAATCTTCATTTCCGCCCACTGACACCAGGCTGTGTTTAAATTCAGTAAGGTTGAGTGTTTCGTATATTGTCAAAGACAATTACGGTGTCATCCGCAAACTGAAGCCACGATTGCATTCTTAAATTTGCAGTTGAGCCCCACATTTAGCCAAGTTGTTTTAGTTTTGGCTCAGATATGGCTTGCATTAACGGATTAAAACATATGTTGAACAAGAGCGGTGAGCAGGGATCACCTTGAAGAACCCCTCGCCCTACAGGTACTAGTGGTGTGACAGAGTTATCGTGCGAAATAATAATAATATATAATAATAATAATAATAATAATAATAATAATAATAATAATAATAATAATAATAATAATAATAATAATAATAATAATAATAATAATAATAATAATAATAATAATAATAATAATAATAATAATAATAATAATAATAATAATAATAATAATAATAATAATAATAATAATAATAATAATAATAATAATAATAATAATAATAATAATAATAATAATAATAATAATAATAATAATAATAATAATAATAATAATAATAATAATAATAATAATAATAATAATAATAATAATAATAATAATAATAATAATAATAATAATAATAATAACGCCACCAGCTGGTTATTTTTCCCTTGTATGAAACCTTTAGCTTTCTCAAACAAAAAAGGTTAAACCTCACCAAAGTTGTTTTTTTTCTGACATAGCGTCACCGGAATTTTACGAGGTCGACATATATATATCAAACGCCAAGTAACCTACAACATATGTTACAGTCACTTTTTAAAATTGGTCAATTCATAGAAATAAGTGAATAAGCCATAAGCCAGACAATCCATATTAATGACTTATTCACTCAGCTGATCTGTGGATTAACTTCAAATTTGAGTCATTCTTTGGGAATTACAGCAGCTGATCGAGAGTGGCACAGACTTGTGAACATTGAGACCAACCACACAATCGCAGTAGAATTTGAGCCGATACCCGGAAATGGATTTGAAGCTTGTTGATCTGGAATGAGTCTTTGAGGTTTTTTCTTAAAGTTTGATTTTCAGTTTCAAACACTTAATTTAAAACGTATCTCTCAAATTCTTAAAACCATTTTGCAGCTTACCGGCAGAAATGTTAAAGGAAGCATTCGTACAAATCCAATGTAGGACGTTTATCAGATCACACGCATATCAAGTGCTAAATTAAATTGGGTTAGTTACATGCGATGAAGTAAGGTACTTTTTGATGAGACAAGAAATTTAAGACAAATGTGTTCAATAGAATGTTTTACTATTTTTTTGTTACAAAATCACAACGTTCCCCGTGTAGGTACTAAATATAGTCGTAAATAAGAATCATAAAAACCGTTTCAAAATACTACAAAATCAAATTTCATTTTACATTAATGGCGCTAAGCAAATATGACACTGCAGCAGCAAAAATAACATAAAAAATTTCGATCTGGACATTTTTCTCAGATAATGAGGGCTGAGGCAGTTTAACGGTCAAAAGCGACTGGTCAGAGGCTTCTTTGTTCATGGCAATGCAGGCGTAAGTTGTGGCGTCTATAGGCTTGATGCTCTTAATCCTGTATGTAACGTTAAGTTTTATGAGATTTTCGATATTTGGAAAATTGACTATCGCTCTGTTTCTTGGACAGCAAATTAAAACTTTAGGTGGTGGGCGACCCATTACCGCACAGGAAAGTAGCAAATGATTTTCTTCAGTTATCCGATATAAAATTTGAACTGAACTAGTTTTAGTTGCTACAGAGAGAGTTGATTTAGTAGATAAACTTGTAGTTAAATCAACAGAGAGTTTTGTAGTTACACCAACAGATACTTTTGTTAAATCAGCAAAGAGTTTCGTAGTTGCTTCAGCAGAGAATTCTGCATTTGATTCAGCTGAAAATGTTTTAGTTGCCTCAACAGAACGTTTTGTAGCTGCTATAGAAAACGTTGTAGTTACGCCAACAGATAAATTTGCAGTTGAATCTGCAAGTTTTGTAGTAGCTATTAAGAGTTTTTTAGTTGCATCAAAAATACTCGAAGTTGAGCCAAAAGACAAACGTGTAGTTGAATTTGCAGACAGTTTTGCAGTTGATTCAGTGGAGAGTTTTGTAGTTACACCAAGAGATACTTTTGTAGTTGAATCAGTAATTTCTGTGCAAAAATTATAAAAAGTTGTTAAGTTGCCATTGATGTCCTTGCAGCTTGTAGAAGTTAGGTTAAGATGATAAAATCGTTTTTTATTCATTAAAGAAATTAATGAACAGTTACATAAAAATAAGTTATTTTGCAAGGTAACTTTGGAAAGGTTTTGAAAGATATCGAGTAAATTATGTAGAGTCGTCAAACTGTTATTGCTCAAATCTAATTCTTCTAAAGCTTTAAATTTATGCGAATTAAACAGTGGAGTAATCACTGAAATATTATTGTTTTTTAATATCAACGTTTTCAGATGTTTTTTCAAGTTTTTACAACCAAAAAAGTTCAATTTGTTTCCGTTTGCTCCAGAAATGTGAAGATATGTCACGGAAGCTAAACATTTATCCCATGATCCAAACGATCGTATGCTGTTCTCAAATGTCCAATTTTCAAATTTTCCATTTTTCGCAAACTAAAATAATTTAAATCAATTACTGTAATTAATAAGTTTCAATTTTAAACTATACAAATAAAAAAACAAGTACATACAATGTTACTTTGTAAGTTGATCATAGGCTTCAAATTTTTCAAGATGATTGTTTCAGGTGGTTGAGTTAAGGAAACGAAAAGAGGATTATTTTCGCTGCTCGAATTTATAATTTCTAAATACTTAATATTGGCACCATCGAAAATTTGGGAACAATTTACATTCAAAGTTACATTTTGAATGGTGAATTTTTCTACTGTTATGCCATTCAACCAACTCCAGTCACACCTATCTATATGGGGATCAATAGGAAAAAATATTTCAGGATATCTAGGGCTAGAATAATTACTCCTCAAAAAGTTGATTTCGCCTGATATTACACTAAATTTGTTTATTGTTTTAATTGCATATGTAGCTTTAACAGGGCTGATATCGGCTGTGCAATTTCGAACTTCAACACTGTTTAAATGCTCAGTCTTGTTGTAATCTGTACTTTTCAACAAGTTTTCCCACGTGAACCTAGTCTCCACTATTATTAAATTATTAATAGTTGTCCAATCTGATTTTTTATTGGGCAGTTTTTTGTTACATGTCATTGTATTGCCATTGTTTGTACAGGAAAAATCCAGAGCAGGAAACTGCAAAAGGAAACACCAAAGAAGAACAAGAACTTCTCTATCGTGCATGATGTAAACTAAAACTACATTCGAATTCTAGAATTATTATTTGTACAAGCTGAATAAATTATTAAAGGTTAGCAAATGTTGTTATTTTCATGTTTCAATTTCTGTTGTTGTTTTTAAAAATTATCGCTTTGGAAACAAATAAGAAATGACGTGAAAAACACGAAATAAGCAATTCATAGAAATGCAGTGTACAACATCGAATGGCTGCGCTATAAAAAATTAAAATTACGGGGTGATACAAAAAATATTCAAAACTTTAAAAATATTATTATGTCAGTACATATTGTTTTTGTTGCTGAAATAAACTTTAGATCTTGAACTGAGCGGTCTCAGATTGTTACAATACCCATTCATTGAAGCTTACTTTGTTCAATGAACAAATAAAATTAGTAAACCAATCTATGTAGTTCTAAGCCTGGGAAATTATTCAACCATCTCACCTTAATTGACCTTTGTTCTAACAAAGGGCGACAAATTTAAGAGTTTTCATGATTTTCTTGGTTTCGCTAATTAGTTTTTGGTTTTGGGTAATTGGTGCAAGCATTTTACACTTTCTGACCGCAGTCATGCTGTATATTCGTAGTTGTTTTTTCTTGAAGTCGTTAATTCAATTATTAATTGTAACACCGACCATAGCAACTCATAAAACTTGCATTTGCTCATATAAAGGTGTTTGTTAACAATAGAATGAACTTATTTGACAGTCATTAAAAAATGTTTAAACTAAATTACAATTTCTGCAGGTTTATTTAATAAATTCAGTTAGAAATTCTTTTCTTTAAACATTTGAAAAAAAATCTGGATGAACAAAAATTTAATAATTTTCGTGATTCGATTCCTTGTGCAGAGATGAATCAAAGCTTCTCTTTCCGAGATCTCCTCTGAACTTTCGGCTGACTCTTCCCTTTCTGGTCAGAGCTTCTAAAAGTTTCATGTTGTTAATGTACGTGGCATCAGCTACAACGTCTCTCATTCCGTTAACTGATTGCCGCTTTCCCAAATCGCCACGAAATCCACCGTAGCGAGCCCTCTTGTCAGCGTGACCCGGTTCGTAACGGTTTTTCGCTGCGGCCGGGTAAGCGTTCTCGAGATCTTCCGGGTAGGATGGATCATCCAGATAAGTTTCCATTTCATTGTTGCAGCTGGCGCCAGCAAGTAGGTAGAAGAAGATGAAGAGGGGTAGGAAGTAAAGAGTGCTTCCAAAGTTGCTAGTCTTACTGCTTCTGGGTTTATCAAAAGGAGAGGATGAAGACGAAGATGAGGACTGTCTTGAAATCATTATGCTGTTTAAAAAACATTTTCAATTAGAACATGCTTACAATTAATTATTTAAAATTGAAATAAAAACAGCTTCGATTGCAGATTTTGTATGTATTAACCAATAAAATCCTCAATTGAATAAATATAACAAACAAGTAAATTTTGATATTTAACTTTTACTTTTGATATTTACAGTCAAATTATATAAAATTTAACATTTATAAAACTATGCATGTATGTATGTATGCAGTGGCGGATCCAGGAATTTCGTAGGGGGAGCCCGACATTTTCTTCAGTTTTTTTTTATTTTGATTGCAGCCGTTATAAAGCCCGTTGCAAAATATCTTGAATTTTTTATTTTGTAAAACCAAATAAAAGGAATCAAAATTATACTTTTAATCTACTCGCATTTTCACCTCTTATTTTTTCTCTATCACTCTCTTTCACCTAAATAAAAGTTTGTAAAAAAGCCCGTTCAAACTTCTGAATTTTCAATTTTACACTTCTTAGGCCAATTTTGGGGCCTCATTTCTATTTTTGAGGGTTCAAAACAACGTCAGGGGGCCCACTGAAAATTCAGAAGGAATAGTGCTCCCTCCAAATTGACGTCCCTGAATTTACAGTTTTTATTCATATTACAAAGAATTACTGTTCTAAGAACTCGTTGTTGAGCCATCTAAATTTATTTAGAAAAATGATAGTTTCCTTTTCAATTTTTTTCCTGGACCTGCCCGTGAAAGTTTAAATGGTTTTTGAAAAATTATTTGAATTAAATTTTGTATTTAATCGGTTTGAAAAGAGCCCGAAATTCTTAAATATCTGCCAATTATCAGAACTATTGATGGTCGAGAGGTAAATTTAGTAAAGCTTCAGGATACAGACAAACAGAATAAAATTGCAAACTAAGTACAAATATTGATGTTTAAATTTGTTTTTAAACTTTCAAGGGGGGCGGGTCTCTTGTCTCCTCTAAATCCGCCACTGTATGTATGTGTGTATGTATGTATGTATGTATGTATGTATGTATGTATGTATGTATGTATGTATGTATGTATGTATGTATGTATGTATGTATGTATGTATGTATGTATGTATGTATGTATGTATGTATGGATTTACGTATCAACACTTGTGCAAGATTCATGCGACCAGTCTAAAAAGTGACCTGAAACCAGCGACCCCTAAAATTGATATTAAATCAAACATTATTTTATGGCATTTATTTCTATAAGCTGTCAAGAAGTTTGTGGTGTGTTGTTTACAACGGGATAGTAGACGTTTATGGAAAATATATTAAGACAACTTGTTAATTAAAATGATAATTATTAAATAATATTTGATAAAAAAAATTATAAAATTTTTAAATCTCCCGCTAAAAAATATACATTCTTCCAAACGAGACCTGATCTAACGGAGGTGTTTATTTATTTCTAACAACCTCATTAACAAAGAGTCAGAAATCTTTAAATAATCATCAAACCTACAAAGCCGTTCTGGGAATCCATTCATCCTCTCAATCCGATACGGTGTCGTGTCTATCCTCTTTAAAAATTCAGAAAAAAATGACGAAGAAATAAGAAAAAAATTCAAAAATGTTGTTCCAGCTATTTGCTTTACGTGACTTCTTTGTTTGGTTGTATGAATAGCCTTATACACTTTCAATAAATATCTCGTTTTATTGAAAAATGTTTTGAAACAATTTTTTTTTATTATTTGTTTTTGTTTTATTTTTTTTTTATTTTGCAGTGCTTCCTTCCGTTCTACGTGATTTTTGTGTTACTTATATGGTTTTCCCAGTAGATGACATAATATTCAGATTTAAAAAATATTCGGTCTTATTAGCAAGACTCAAACAAAGTTCAATCTTGGATCAAAGATTTGAAACAAAAATAAAAAAAATCATACTTATTGTCTTTATTGCAAATCCAAGCATATTCCCAAACAGTAAATTAAACATAATTATGTTTAATAGAGCCACTATTGTCAAACAAGATCAAAGTAAATCATTGAAAGAACATCGAAGCTTTATAATCACGTTGACACGATCCTTATGTTTCCATATTTCAAACGGCCTGAACTCTAGACAACACGTAGGTCTGAGTTATTTTTAGTTTCGCATTTTGTCATGGTTTTGTACTAAGGCTTGTATTGAGATCTTCAACCACGTCAATACGTCGTTTCAGAGGTGGGCATGGGTCCATTTTTGGCGACCAGCCCAACACTTTTTCAACCCAGCCCATCCCGACTCACCTGAAAAGTTAAACTTTTCCACCCAACCCACAGTTTAGAAAAAAAAGTTTTAATTAAAAATAAAAAAATATATTTTTCAGCTAATTAAAAAAAAATTGTTTTCAACCCAACCCAACCCACGCATGTTTCAAAAAAATTAAACTCAACCCACCTCAACCCACCTCCTCCTCTGCGTCATCTCATGACTTGCGTTCAACTATTTCAACTATTTTAAATATAGTTTTCAGTACACGCAAAAAAAGTCATTTTTACAACGTTTTTATTAGGTCACAAATTTATACTGCAAAACGCGCTCTAAAAATCAACCATCTCACCGGATTTGACGGAATATCGCTGTTATCTCGTCCAACGTCAAAACTTTCTCCGTTAAAGTCTACGGCTTCCGTCAGTAATTAACTGTAAAATAGATGCGATTATTTAATGAACAGTGAAAATTTCAGCACGATAAATAACGTTGCCATAAAATATCCCTTGTCACCATCCCACCACCATTACCTATATCGTTTTCATTGATTTTCATCATAACTGTCTATATTGTCATCGTTTGCTTCGTTATTATCATTATCGTCGTTATTACTAGACCCACCCTCATACTTATTCTCACCATCTTCCTAATTTTCATCATCATCATCATTATCATCACCAAGATAATTGTCATCATATCATCATCATTGTCGTCATCATAATAATAGTTGTCGTGGTCGTCGTGTCCTGCTTATCCACGCAAGAATAAAAAGAGTTGAAAATAATTCAAGCAGAAGGATTTGATTGGAGTCGAGCATTGTTACACTTTTTGGGGATTTAAATAAACACATCTTTCTTTTCTCGCTTTCACTAAAATCTTCAATATAATTCTAATCACCAGAATCGCCAACATAATTCTAATCACAAACATCTCCAACATAATTTTAATCATCAACATTTCCAACATAAATCTAATCACCAAAATTTCCAACAAAACTCTAATAACCAAAATTTCCAACATAACTCTAATCACTAACATTTCCAACATAATTTTATTCACAAACGTCACCAACAATTTTCTAATCACCAACATCTTCATCATAATTCTAATCAGCAACATCTTCAACATAATTCTAATAACCAACATAATTCTAATCACCAACATATTTCTAATCACCAACATAATTCTAACCACCAACATAATTCTAACCACCAACATATTTCTAATCACCAACATAATTCTAATCAACAACATTTCCAACATAATTCTAGTCATTAACATTTGGTTTCCAGGACCTCAAATGTGGGGTGGAAAATAGGGTTGTTCTTTTTAGAATAACTGCTACTAAAAAACTGTAAGCACTTCCGATGTATAAATTAATATTTAGTATCTACCCAAAAATAAATATATGAGTGTCTTACCATGTTTTGATAATTTGGTTTCGAGGACCTCAAATTTGGTGTGGAAAAAAATATTTGATTAAAAACTCCATAAACTAAAAATGAGAAAGTTTTGCAATTTAGTACCGAGATTATTCTTACAAAATAAAAAACTACATGTTTAATCATTTTTGAAAATTTGATTTCCAGGACTTCAAATGTTGGGTAGAAAAGAGGGTTATAATTTTTTTAGAGTAACATCCACTCTGAAACTAAAAATACTACAGATATGAGAAATAGTATTTAGATACTAATTAGAAAATAAAGTTACACATGTTTACCAATTAATTTAATATTTTGGCTTCCAGGACTACAAATTTAGGTTTTTTTAAACTAATATAATACGTGTTTTATTATTTTTTGAAAAATTAGTTTCCAGGTTTCGAGGTTTTGTGCCCATTAAAACTGGCTGAGTCCAGTTTATCACGGACCGGGCCAGGCATGAAACGTTGATGAAACGGGCCAGTTCGGGCCTAAATAACAAGCCAGTCCTGAAGTTTTCTGCCTATAAAATAAACCGGACCAGGTCGAAAACTCCGTGTAAAGCACTATGGATTAAAGTACTGCATTGTACGGGCCAGGCCATAATTTTGAAATTTTAAAACGGGTCGGGCCAAACCTGAAGTCAAAGTGGGACGGGCCGAGATTTTCACCAAATATATAGAAATTTTAGGTCTGTAAAAACGGGCCGGATGCAATTAGACGAGTCCGGTGGGCCTTGAATCTTTGCTTATAAAACCGACCGGCCAAGTTGTCGACGGGCCGGGCCGGGTCGTGAAAAATCAGCCCGTGCAGTACTCTACTATAAATGTATGGTTCAAATTCTCTAATATCAAGCGATCGAAGCCGCGACGGGCACTGCTAGTATATAATATTAAAATTTCTGTCACTGATTTCTGTAGCCATGTCAAGTATGGACAAATTTAGCTTAGTATTATTGACGATACAAATGTGAACTAGGTAGTTCAAGACAAATTTAAATTAGAGGAATTACAGATAATAATCGTCAAATGAGTAATTTATCGACATATGAAATTTCCGATGTTTGTATGTATGTATGTTTGTATGTATGTATGTATGTATGTATGTATGTATGTATGTATGTATGTATGTATGTATGTATGTATGTATGTATGTATGTATGTATGTATGTATGTATGTATGTATGTATGTATGTATGTATGTATGTATGTATGTATGTATGTATGTATGTATGTATGTATGTATGTATGTATGTATGTATGTATGTATGTATGTATGTATGTATGTATGTATGTATGTATGTATGTATGTATGTATGTATGTATGTATGTATGTATGTATGTATGTATGTATGTATGTATGTATGTATGTATGTATGTATGTATGTATGTATGTATGTATGTATGTATGTATGTATGTTATAACTTCGCGTTACGTTGTTAAGTGGCGCTGCAATCGCAAAATGATATATAATGATATTTAAATAAATCCGTAATTTTTAATTAATAAAATAAAGTAAATTAAATTGTATAATAATTGTATAATTGTTGTTATTTTTTAATTTTCATCAGCTTAAAGATACAAAAAATCAGTTTTCATTCACAAACAGTTCTTTTGTTAATAAAATATGTTATAATTAATATTTTTCAAATTTATACGCAGAAACAGTTTATTTAAGATTTAAATTTTTGATACATTAAATTTAAATTAGGGTCATTCAACTAAACAGTTTTGAATCAGTGCGGGAATAGAAATTCCGATTTTTATTGGTCATCTGTTTTCTTTTCATCCGTGTTTCTATTGTTGAGTAAAACAATACTTAAACAAGAGTATATGAATATATATATATTCTTTCATTTTTTGATTAAAAATCCGCTAAAAGTAATAAGTTTTATTACTATTATCCTAAAGAGGCAGAAAAAATAGACTTACTCAAAATAATTTTCTTCAAATGGTCGAAATAATTCTCCAATCCGCTCAGCAATCGTCCTGTAAATGACTGGAGGAATGAGATAATCAAAAATTAAACAAGAAAAACTGTTTATTCAAACATGACTTATATAAAAACAATTGCATTAGTTTTAAATGAGTATCTGTATAATGATAGCGAATGATTCTTCCTACCTGTTTTCCAAGTACCACCGGATTGTAAACGTTGGATGGATGTGTGTCCAATACTGGGAAGACCTTATATAGGCATTCCTATGGAGGTGTGTGCTAAACAGATGATACGTAACATATGCGTTACGAATTGAATGGTATTGCGTAGGTGGGTGCTAGTGGTAACTGCCTTTGTCTGTGTGCCTATGAATGTATGTGTGCGTCTGAGCTCTAGTATAACTTTATGACCAAGGTCTTCAAAAGCCAATGCCCAAGTTAACGCTTTGTCTGTTTGTCTGTTTCTTTGTTTGTTTGTTTGTTTATTTGTTTGTTTGTTTGTTTGTTCGTTCGTTCGTTCGTTCGTTCGTTCGTTCGTTCGTTCGTTCGTTCGTTCGTTCGTTCGTTCGTTCGTTCGTTCGTTCGTTCGTTCGTTCGTTCGTTCGTTCGTTCGCTCGTTCGTTCGTTCGTTCGTTCGTTCGTTCGTTCGTTCGTTCGTTCGTTCGTTCGTTCGTTCGTTTGTTTGTTTGTTTGTTTGTTTGTTTGTTTGTTTGTTTGTTTGTTTGTTTGTTTGTTTGTTTGTTTGTTTGTTTGTTTGTTGGCACCCTTGAAAAAGCTTTACAACAATTAAAAATAATGATCAGCTTTTTAATGCTAATCTTGTGTCAACTTTTATTATTGATCTAAAGCAAGCCCGGCCTTGTACATGTAACACTTGTTTCCTGGCCTAGCTTTATTGTCAGCTGGACAAGGACAAAGGAAAACGGCCTTCCACTTAATATTCACACCTCATGCTCCGTTTTCAACAAGCGTTCTACCAATGATTATTATCTATGATAGAACGCGATAGTGATAATCCTTCAAAATTAAATTAAATTAAATTAAATAATAGCCATAAAAGCGCACAAAGATAAATTTGTAAAGTGACAACAGTACCACAGCTACAAGTATACAAGCAGTAACAAATGCTCTCATAAATAAGTGCACATATAAACAAACGTACACATTCAGCTCATTGAAACGCATTAACTTTTAATTGTATTAACGTAATTTAATTTCATCTATTCAGCACAATGGCGTTTGTAACAAATTTGTCTGAAGGCATCTTAACCAATCACCTGAGTCTGTGAATATCAGTTTGTCTTCTGTAACTGTGCAATCAATGAGTATTTTCTTTCTATTCATAGAGATTAGCGCTATTGTGCCGATTTTTTGTCCGTCCATACGTTCCAGTGTTCAACAATTCTGTCTTCAATTTTAAAGATATCGCTTAATTCCTTTGCTGGCAATGGCCGTCATGCTCAAGTAAAAAATATCGAGAAGAAAATTTGGTCGTCGTGACTCATGAGGAAATATAAGAAAGACTGAAAAACGTTTTCCAGCTTTAAAATATCACAGTTTCGGCTCACTTTTTAGTATGTTGATAAATTTATAATATAATAAAAAAATAAAAAAATATTTATATTTATCTGTTTATTCAAGGAATCAATAATTAATAATCTGCCTGACTAAAGCGCAGTATATAATATTGTATTCATAAATACAATTTGTCTTGTTTGTTTATTTTATAAATTCATGACACACCTGACATCCTGCTGCTAGTCGGTAAAAACTCAACTCAGTTTTTATTAGCATTTTCATCAAACTGAAAGAGAAACTATGTCCATTCTCATTCCAAAACACAATTATGAATTTTAGTTTGTTTTGCTGAGTTTTTTTAAACAAGTCAATGCTAGGACAATACTATTTCGAATTGAACAATAAATCTTTTTTTATCACAGTTTATGTGGTTTTAACCTCTATTGAAATTAATTGAATGTTCGAGTATAAACAACGTATGAGGAAAAACAATTTCTTCGATAGAAAAAAAATCGTTAGATGTAAAAAAATTACCGTTCTTTGTTTTTGTATGTGAATATTTGTTAAAAGAACATTTTCTAAATAGATCAGTCACTCTTCCCGTCAGTTTCGATTCTCCTTCGGTTACTAATGGCCCGACGTTCACGTCACTCAAATTCAGAATCAGACCACACTTGCTCTTGCTGTAATTTTTATAAATATTGCAGTCATGTTTTGCTAGTTTTTGGGAGCGTCGTCTTCAAAGACATTTTAAGGAGTTAATAGTTCTTCTAAACTTAAAATAATGTACATGAAAGACTTAAATAAATAAATAAAATAATCATGGCGAAGATGATAAAAAAAATTGTCATTGATAAAAATAACTGCGATAATGTTGCAACGAAGTGGTAGAAGATGGTCAACGAACTGAAAGGTTTTATGTTGAAAATACTTTTACAAAAATCAAATAATTTAGAGTTCCTGAAATGTTGAAGCTTCATTTTTTCCTATAAAATAAAAATAAAATAAAATAAAACTTATGTAAAAATGTTTCACTGTTATATACACACATTTGTGAACGTTTTCATCAATGCGCGCGATACGACTGTGCACCGCAGTGTCCTTACATTTTATTATGCAGACGTTAATTGGCGTTCGTTCTGTTCGTCAATTAGCTTTATTAAATTCCCATGCTTGCTTTTCGGCCAAATAAATCGCTGTTTTCCTTCAGCGAGTTTTCAAAATAAAAGTTGAAGCAGCGACCGATAAGATTTGACCTGTGAGAATTAAAAAATAAAACTTTTTGTTTTTCTAATCAGACAGGAATGACTTGAGCAAATACTCGAAATAGCATTTTATCGACTACGAGAAGATCTCAAAGAAACACTCTTCATCGCTTGGGTGACAGCTTATTCTGTCATAAATTATGTCACATCTAGTAACATTGCATCACGTCGAGTGCTATTTTTCACGATTTTCAAAGATTCTTGATTTTTTTTCATATTTGTTTTGTCATTTGCAAGATTCAACGATGCTTTCTTCTATCTTTCTCTCTCAAACGTTGTGCAAAGATCATTTACAAAAGATCATTTATGTCACCGAATTCTCTCGATTTTCAACTCCATCTAAGGGAAAAAACACGTTTTTAGTTAACGAAAAATTGTACCTAAAATATTTTTCAAAGAACAGTTTTTGATATATTCTTTAAAACTTAAACGAAATCATTTAAACGCAACAATATAAAATAAAAATAAAAAACTCTAAACTTCACAGAATGACACTTTTTTTGGACAGATTGTTTACCAGCCTCGTCCATCATATTTAGCCAACCGCTCTTATCGTGGCCGTGTCCGAGCCGAAAACTCTTTGTGGCTTTGCCCGAGGAAAATCATTCAATGTGCCGCCATTTTTAATCTGCATTGAAAACATCAGAAGATGCTAAATAGTACTTGTGTATTTCTTCTTCTTTTTCTGTTCATTTTCTGCGGAGAAAGTTCCCTAGAGATCGACTTTCGAGAAACAAAAGAAAATAAAAGTTTTCTAAAATTGCATTTTTAATTTCTATCCTATTCTGTTTGAACTATAAAAAAATCAAAATATGAAAATTTGATCTGTCACCTTGCCGAGGGTTTCTGCTATTGACAATGCGATGTTGCCAGGAAATATTAAAGTTGTGTGTTTTCTTATTTTACATCAACATTAAACACATAACAACTTTATCCATATAGCTAACCAAGTTTTGTAACAAAAAATAAAATCAGGTATAAAAAATCTTATTTAAAATAATTTGATTTGTTTTTATCACTCATTATTAGACGCAAGTTCAATTTTAGTCTCAGTTGAAGTTGATTATTCAATTATTCATGTTCGCTTCACCTCTTGGCTCGACTGCAGACGAGGTACATAGGAGGGCTTAACAAAAATAGAAGGATCGTATTCTTGAATCGAGTGAAGTTCATTTGCTATTTACAAGTTCATTTCGTGTACAGCAGAGTCGATGTCTGACGTTCCGTTATTGCTTATTGTCGCTTTCCCGCAAAGTAAAAGTTCTGAACAAATAAACTTTAAAAAAAAACATTATTATTCATTATTATATGTTTTTAGAAAAGTCTTACAAGTTTTCTACAAAACATCAGTGACAATAACTAGTTTCTAAAAGCACGCCTAGTCCAGTATATTCACTCCTTTTTTGTATAAACTCTCTAGTTAACGCAACTAGAAGTTTTCTTAGTATACTGAAAGTAACCTATGTCACTTAGTACTGAGAGTAAACTATGTTCCAAGACGCCTGTCTTATAAACTCCACATTGTTCATAATATGTTTTTATAAAGTATAGAGCAATGTGTAACAGGTCCACATTCATTGTTGTTTATGTTCAAAGCTGCATTTTTCGTGGTCAAATCAATCGTCATTGCGATGATAACGGAAGCTTATCGTTCGGAAGTAACGGAAACATATTGTCAGATCTGGAGATAACAAAAACTGTCAATAGTGTCGTAAAAGATAGTTTTGGTTAAAATTTTAAATAAGATGTGTATTCATATAAATTATTAAATAAGATGTGTATTCATATAAATTATTAAATAAGATGTGTATTCATATAAATTATTAAAACTTTAAATAAGATGTGTATTCATATAAATTATTAAAACTTTTTCTAAATTAAATTTACAAAAATTATGTTTCTTTTGTTAACAAATAATGAACGCGTCGTCAGCAACTAATGAGCACAAAAACAGATCAAATTTAAGATAAATAACAACAAACACATTATAACGACACCACTAAGTGACTTAACTTTTTTAACGCTTTTTTCATGAGCACGACATGTAAATATCAGTTTCTAATTTAATTTTTGGTAGATCTAATTTCACGCAGTTCTTCACGCAATAACAAATATTAAATTTTATTTTTATTTTTTATTTTTGTATAACATTAAAACTTTCTTATGTTGAATCATAATTCAGTTTTTTATTCTAATTTTTTTAAATGTTTTATAGTCTTCCACGTCAGCCACGATTCTTGTCCACCAGCGCATAGCGTCCTTTTTAGAGGCATTTTTTTCAAAATTGAATAAAAAAATATAATAAATTGAATAAAAATATAATAAATTAAATAAAAAATATAGTACATTGACTAAAAAATATAATTTCTGCGCTGTTTAAAATTTTTTTTGCCAATTTATGTTTAGATATAGTTAATCTTTGCTGGCATATTTTTTTATATTCTTTATGTGCGATTTTGTAAAAGTTATTTTTTTGAAAGTTGTCGTTGAATAGTTTTTCGACATTTTAACATGTCTCAAAACTTAAACAAAAAATTTTTATTGTTGTTTATATGTTGCGTCCAATAAAATATATCAAAATTATGAAAATATTTTGAGTCATGCATTGGAGAGTTAAGATTATAAATGGTTGTTCACTGTATGTATATATAAATATATAATTACAGTTTCTCATGAAACTGAAATTTTAAGACGGAATTGTATTTAATAATCAAATAATGAAACAAATATTGTATCATAATAATAACAATTAAGTATAATTTGTGTACAATATTATAATAAATATATAGTTAAATATTATTTATATTATATTATATACATATATCTGTTGTGTTACTAAATCACACCTCCTCCAGAACAAGCCGCGTGAGAGTGCAAGAAGTTTATTGATATGAAGAGAAAGGAAGGGGAGAGAGAGAGAGAGAGAGAGAGAGAGAGAGAGAGAGAGAGAGAGAGCTTTCACGCATGGAAAACGTGAAGGTGGTGATTGATTGGAGACAACAACTATCGTAAAGTCAAGGAAAATGTCGTAAATTTCAAACTTTCGACTTAATGAAAGTTGAATTAAACGAATTATTTAAAACACACGATTCAATAAAACCTCATAAAAGGGCCACAATAAACAAACTTACTTAAAGTGACAATGACGAACAATTGGTTATTAATTTATTCCGTTAATTTTTAACTTAGTTAAGCCATGGAATCCTACATAGTAACAACGTAGGATTCCATGGTTAAACTAATCAAATTTTAGCAAAATTAACCAAAATTACTTTTGTTACGTTTTCAATATAAAAATTTTAGAGTTAAAAAACGTAATACATCAAATCACATAAATTATCCATTTTTTATTGAACTTATACATTTTAATTTATTTAACCGATCTATTCAGCTTCTTGTTTTTACAAAACTTTTGTAACATTAATCACCTTTGGTGGACGAAAGAAATGGTGGGTAAAAATTTAAAAACCACCTAAAAAGTATATCTCTAGAAAACAAATCCTGACAAATTGTATCTCGAGAGACAATAAAAAATACAGTTGGATTAAATCAGTTTTGCGCTGAAAAATAGAAAGATTGAAAAATTTCATCAACTCCTATGTGGAATGAAAAAAGTCAAATTCTTTACTTTCACAGCACGTACACATATTCACACATTCTTTTCTCGTTTTATTATAATAAATTTCTCTAATTATTTTAATTTTTCTTTTTAAGGATTTATTATTTATAAATAAAAAAATATTTATAATTGATTTATATTTCATGACCAGTTAACAAATTTTACAGCAAACAGGTAATTTCAGCCTGCGCGCACTAATTTTAAACGGCTGACTGCTGACCAACGCCGCGCTATGCAAGATGGCTAGCATACACTAATATAACAATAACCGCACTAATACAAGCATTGGAATTTATGTATGTTGATTATTACCATGACAAATTTTACAATAAAATCGTCAAAATTTTGTTTCAAATTTATTTATAAATTGTTATTACAAAATAGTTTTTCTTAAATTATTATTTGAAAAAATGCTTCAGTTGTATAGTTAAACAATTATTATATTGTTCAATAAAACATCCAAAACTGGCAAACTTTCAACCACACAACATTCTTCGTTTACTCAACATTGATTTATGTAGACTGAAATTCCTCCCTCTCCCGCCCTCCGTACAAGTGCGCGAATAAAAAGCTCAATTAAATACATCCGGTATCATCATTATCACCATCGCAACCATCATCATCATCATCATCAACTGGAAATCCACAACCGATGTTAGTCGATAAAAATCGAAAATTAACGTCCGACCGCACTAATCCAGATTCCATCTACAAATTCTTCTTCCTGACTCAATTTCCACTCTCCTATCTTATTCCTTCTTCTCTCTACTCCTACATCTTTCTTTAATCTTATTTTAAATGCTTTTCATAATGTATTTCTGTTTTAAATGTTTTTTGTTCATACCTGGATTATCTTTTATTAAATAATACGATCATTTTTACAAATGGTTTTTTTTTCAATTATTAGAATGAAAACCAATTTGAACATAAAATTATAATTACAAACTTTATTTTGTGTTAATTAAAAATCTCATTATAGAAAGTAAAAATTAATATTAAACATTTTTATTTGAAAATTACATTACCCAATAATTATTTGTTTTAAATAATATTAACGCAGCAATTATTAATAATAAGTAAAATGTTATACGACAAATATTCCACTAAAACCATGTCACACCAGCGAGCAATCAATAATCAATCAATATCACATTCAACGTTTTTAACCGATGCTTTTAAGTACTTGCTAAATAACAGCACGTCAGATCATAATTGGGACTTCATTTTTAATGATATGACGTAGTAGGGGTCCATTTTTCCCCGCCATCCCCTGTACAACCTTAACGAAAATCATCTTAGATTTTCTTTTTTTCTCATTCTCATCCACTGAACAATTGTGACAGAAAATAAATATAAAATTTTTTTAAATTTCAATTTATTTCGTAAGAATAACCGCACAAATCATAAAAATATCAATAACAATAACCGCACTAATATAAAATAACCGCACTAATAGAACAATATTCGCACTAATATAACAATAACCGCACCAATATAACAATATTCGCACTAATAAAACAATTACCGCACTAATATAACAATAACCGTACCAATATAACAATAACCGCACTAATATAACAATAACCGCACTAATATAAAATAACCGCACTAATACAACAATAACCGCACTAATACAACAATAACCACACTAATATAACAATAACTGCACTAATACAACAATAACCGCACTAATACAACAATAACCACACTAATATAACAATAACCACACTAATATAACATTAACCACACTAATATAACAATAACCCCACTAATATAACAATAACCACACTAATATAACAATAACCCCACTAATATAACAATAACCACACTAATATAACAATAACCACACTAATGGAACAATAAGCGCACTAACTCAGCAAACAATGTCAACAATTTCTTCAAAAAAAATTATTTGTCGGCTTCTTGCGGGGCATAATTTCGGGTTAACTGAGATTAGCCATTTTGAAAACTTCCGAATTTAAAGCGACATTAAGTATCCAGAAATTGACCATTTCCTGTCAAACGTCTTAAAAAAATGTTGACAAGAATATTTGGATTAAAACGGCCCTTAAAACAATTTTTTTTATATAAATTTATTGAAACAGTTATAACGTTGAAGAATAATTTTTTTAACTAATTTTTCTAAATCTCTATTTGATTTTGTTTAACATTTAAAGTACTCTTATAAAAAGCTTATGGCATACGTTAAACTTTAAAATGATGAGAAAATTTATTAGATTAACGGATTTGTTATCATTTTAATTTTAATAACTACAAGGTTGTTTTTAGTTAGTTTGTGTGTGTGTGTATCAACCCCAGACTTTCAAGACTTCACACGCTCACTCATAAACACACAAACACACACACGCACACATTTTCAAAAAACACAAAACAATTTTAAAATATTGAAATGACATACAACTTATAAAAATATTAAAATAACATACGAATTATAAATATTAAAATCTTTTTCTCCTTCACGTGTTGACTTCCGTCCTGTTTCACACTTGTTTCTCTTTCTTTCTCTCTTCCTTTCATTTTCTCTTCCTCTTTTTCAATCTTCTTTTCTTTTTTCTTTCTTTCTCTCATTCTCTCTTTTTTATTTGCTCTTTATCTCTCCCATTTCTTTTTCTCTCTCGTCTTACCTTTATCTGCCAATTATATTATTTTCCATCTTGAATAAAATCTTTTCTAACACCCTCCCACGGTGAAACAATTTTTTTTATTATTTTATTTTTTTTTATTTCATTTTATTTTATTTTTTTTTCTAATAAAACATTCAAACCGATGTTTGTGTTGCTGTTTGTACTTGTATAATTATGATTAACAGGTGTGTTCAGGTGTGCATCGGACCTCCCACAATACCACTTTGTAAAGAAGAATGGCAAGAACTTTTTTTCAAACGTTGGTGATAATTCAGGGACAGGTTTACCGATGGCAGTACTCGATGTCAATTAAAGAAATAAATTGACCGTTTCTCGTGTCTTTTTTCATGATCTGTCAACAAATGATGTCGACCATTAAAATTATTTTTTATTTGCCGCATTTCTCGTCAACTTAATGACAAATCTTTTTTTTATTACAACAAACAAACAAACACCTATCTGATATAGTTTAAATAACTTAGTGACGAAATACTTTTTTGCAAGTTCTTCATCTAAAATAGTTTGAAAGAACGTGCTTCAATCTTAAGGGCAAGGTCTTAGACACGCCAGTTAGCAATTTAATTCTTGTGCTGCACCATCACCGCCATCTACCGAGATCTACAAAGTCTTCGTAATCATCTTCTATTTTATTTATTTGGTAAAAAAATCTTAGTGGTTTTGCTACAACAGGAAATAAAATCCGAAGAGCTGTTGCAGACCTTTGTGTTCCTGATTGGACTGAAAAAAATGCTTCTTGTCTTGCGCCATGTGCAGGTAGTTGAAAAACTACTTTAGGTAGTCGTAACTGAAGAAATCCAAGGATTGAACCAGCTTGTCAAAAGATCAGCCTGTCTTAAGGTCAGCTTGTCTAAAGGTCAGTCTGTCTAAAGGTCAGCTTGTCTAAAGGTCAGCGTGTCTAAAGGTCAGCGTGTTTAAAGGTCAGCCTGTCTAATGGTCAGTTTCAGGGGTCGCTCTACCGGACCTCCTGACAAGTGTATCTTGCACCCGTCGACCTGTCTAGACTCTCCGTCTAGACAGGAACCTAGACATTAATTCTCAGACGTTTTCTGAAGCTATATATATATATATATATATATATATATAGCGATTTGAACCCCGCCAGGAGAGAGCTAGCTATTTAGTATCAGGCGAAGTCCTGCGTGTTTTGTATTTGAATTTTTGTTTATTAACTGCGCTTTAATAAAATTTTTTGTCGTCGTTCCGAGTTGTCTTTTCTTCCTGGTGTTCACGTCATACCAGCAGGGAAGGCTGTGACAGTCAGCGTGGCTAAATAAATCCAGAAAATGTAGCAGGCCTTTACAGTGGCAGATCCAAAAATTCCTGGTGGGGATTCACTTCATAACTTTTCACACTCTCCTCCAAAAAAGCTGAATACCAGGAGAGAGGGGTAATTGTATGGGTATTTTTCTAAAACATTTTCAAAGACCACCCAAAAAAGCTGACCACCGGAATTAGTCGAAGGTGTTTTTTTAATTTTACTTTCAACTGCGTTCATTTTTCAAAAACCGGGTATTCTACGCAAAAAAATTTTAACTGAATCTACGGTGGGAGGATGCATCTCCCATTCCTCCCTGGATCCATCCCTGTGCCTCTGTTTTTTTTTCTTATCCCAGTTGTAGCTGCAAAATTCCAAGAAGAAAGGTATACGTAGGCTTCTGTCTCCTGCCTTGTGTTAGATGTAGCTGAAACATTCGATTTTATGCTATGCAACTAGAAGGTTAGATTTTTTTTAGGTTGTTAAAATGCGTTAAAGACAAAAATGTAAATTTTTTCTACTATAAAATATATTTTACTATTTCTTGAATGATTGAATTTGATGAATGATTGAATTTGATGAATGATTGAATTTGATGAATGATTGAATTTGATGAATGATTGAATTTGATGAATGATTGAATTTGATGAATGATTGAATTTGATGAATGATTGAATTTGATGAATGATTGAATTTGATAAAAGATTGAATTTGATGAATGATTGAATTTGATGAATGATTGAATTTGATGAATGATTTAATTTGATGAATGATTTAATTTGATAGAATCCTGGTGTGATTGAATGATTAAATTCGATCAAATTTGATAAATTAATTGCCTAGTTGATTAAGTAATTGATTAAATTTCATTAGCTCCCGGTCTGATTGATTGAATATATGCTTCAAATGATTATTTGTTTGCTTAAATTTAATAAAAAACTGTTTAATTCTAATTTAATAATTAAATCGGACTCTTGTGCTGATTGGTTGGTTGAGTGAGGGATTGATTGATTACAGTTCTGCACCAGCCGGCTTCCTCTGGTCATTCGTTTACGAGCGAAAACGAAGATGTTTCGAGAAATTACTATAAATTTATTACCGCACGAGTAACTGATTTTCCTACTCTATTTACAGTTACCATGGGAACCCTCATTTCCTCTGCACTTCCGTCTGTGCGCAATTATATTTTGTCAGCCGAACTACCGTACGTAACTCATCGCCGGCAATAATGTTTGAGATGAACGCGTGCAAAACATAACGGGAACTATTTTTATCCCATTTTTGCGGATGAATACTGAACGTATGATAATGAGAAATAGGGCTGAACATTAAAGTGGTGATGATACTAGTCCTCGCAGTGATGCTGATAATAGTAGCTGATGGAATTGAATTCAATTGAAAGTTGATGACATCGTCATTGTTTTCATCCTAACCGCCATCATCAACGTCGTCGTCGTCATCATCGGTATCATCATCATCATCGACATCATCATCAGTACCATCATCGTCACCATCATTAGCTTCCGAATCAAAAATATATAATAATTCAAAATTGGTCCCACATGGCAAACGTTTGAAACAGAGCGAAAGCAGGGAAGAAAATAACTTGGAGCATTCCACTTGTTCACCTTTTAATTAAATTCTGGCCGTCTTCGACCTACATCATCTTTTTTATGACCACACTGGACGAAATACGTTGAAACTTCGGATTGTTTATAACCATTGGTCAATAATCCCCTCAACTTTTTCAACGGATCTTTCAACTTTTTTATGATGTCATACTACGCTTTCGAGTCTCATTTCTGGTTGGTTTGTCTCGTGTTTCGGTATTTCAGTTGAGTAATTTAAGGTAGAGTTTCTTTTTGAAAATAAAATAATGTACCTAGAATTTTGCTTTTGAATTCTGTTGTTTTGTATTTCATTTGTTAAGAGAGAGTGAAAGCGATAGAGAGAGAGAAGAGAGAGAGAGAGAGAGAGAGAGAGAGAGAGAGAGAGAGAGAGAGAGAAAGAGAGAAAATAAAAGAAAGACTTACTTCTTTCTCCGGTTTCAAATTCTTTCCTCGTTAAAAAAATTTTTTCCCGGTTTTTTTTTCGAGGACTAAAAGAAACCCAAAGCTACCAATAAAAATGAAAAAAAATCTTTAATTCTCACAAGATTAATTAACTCTTGGTAAACCTACAGAATCATAAATCTGTCTTAAAGTTTTAAGAGACCTCAATGGACGAAGATGGATTTTGAACCCTCAATGCCCCATAGCTTGTCGAACCAGCGCATCTGCCAAGCTACTAATTCAACCTTTTTATACAAATGGTCAACTATTCAGCAAAAAGCATACTATATCATCCTTGCGATTGTCCGTGCTGTGACAAATCATCTTCATAAAAATACAACACTTTCTCTATGCCATGCGTCACCGTCTTTAATGAAGTCTGAAAATGCCAGAATGTTACTGTTTGTAAAAAAAATGATGATGAATCATGTCAATGGCGTAACGAAAGGATGTGGGGGGATATTCCCTGACACCAATCACTTTGAACGGGCTCTAAAATCTGAAACAAACATTCAAAATAAAAATTTTATAAAAAAAAAATAACCTAAAATTACACCCCTTTTCCCTCCTCGGTGTCATCAGCAAATTTCTTCTGGAAAACAAAAGCTATTTTACCACGTTTTTATTACCTTGCTTCCGTTCCTGTTTGTCTGTCCGCAAAATTTCAAATTTTCCAACGTAAAATTAAACCATTTCTGATGGTTCTAGAGATCTCAAAATTGTACCACAGATAAGATCTATCTGTGGTACAATTTTGAGATCTCTAGAACCATCAGAAATGGTTTAATCTCGATGACTATGCATGATTCAAAAAAAATAAACAAAACACAAAATTATCGAATTAATATGTACAATAAAAGTAATATAAATTAATAAAGAAATGAAATGTTCGATGTACTCTATGATTTTACACTTATACTAAAAAGACTAAAATAAATAGAGATAAAAAAGATTTTTAAAAACCCCGTTTTTTAAAGTGGACTAAAAAGAAGAAAATAATTAAAAACGTGGGGCGGGCGCTTATGAGTTTTTACATATGCAGTTCGCTCATTCTCTCACTTATAGATCTCCCTTTGTCTTCTAAATTGTAAATCTTTAATTATTATACCGAACACCTCATAAGCGCCCTCCCCACGTTTTTAATTATTTTTTTCTTTTTAGTTCACTTGTAAAAACGGGGTTTTTTAAAATCTTTTTTTTACTTCTATGTATTAGTACCTTGTCCCCTGGTCACCACAGCAATGATTGCGAGTCATAATAATATTTAAACAGAACAGGTGCACGCAGTCAACAATGATCATAACATGTTGATAATTGTTCTTACGTTTGGTAGAGAAGAATGAAAAGAATTGAGAGAGAAAAAAAGAGGTACTTCAATGCCGAGAGTATCTCATTGCATTTACTGAATTATCCAGTCGTTTGGGCTTCCTAGGAATCCGGCGGAAATTCATTGAAAGAAGATAAACTAATTATGAGACGTTGCTGGCCGCTAATTGACAGCATACAACATCGGAAGAATGTTTTCTTCTTTTCCTTTTCCACGAAGCGCGGGAAGACCGGAGTGAAGGAATTGCACACGGTTGTGGTCGGTGAGAGAACGCGCGTGTGCTGGAAAGTTTCGCACGGAACGTCAATTGGTGTCGTTCAGACGAAATGGGGGAGAAAGTTTTCTAATTGAATTGACTTATTTCTTCGAGCAAGTGGAAAATTTCGTTCGGTTTCAGCAATTTGTGAAATTAAACGATATTAAGAATCTGCACAACATGTCACATGGGTAGGTACGCGTCCCTGGAACTGAAAATATGTTTGATTTCATTGTAGTTATCTGAGTAATTATTATCTCGGTTTATATTAGTAAGAAATTTAGCTGAGGTTAATATTAATAAATAACCATTAAAAAGTCTTGCAGTCAATAAATGTGAACAAGTATGGAATACGCCAGTCATTGCAGAAGCATTTTTCGTTTCCACGTGAACTATATGAAACTACGTGATACATGACAGCAGGAAAAACGTCCTTCAACAACTGATACACACACGCGTTGGCAGAAATATCTCACCACACAATACAATACAATTAATATTTACAGCGAAAGTCGCCTTTAAAAAGAAGTCTTTCGCAAGGGCCGCCTTGATGATGAGCATGGTAGAACCAATATACCAACCACATCGTCCACATCACAACCACTGTGGCGTCGTTGAATTTCTCCAGCATAAACGACGAGACACGATACAGGCAATAATCTATACTCGCATCAATCAATTTTCTGCGCCATCGACGATGTTTATTAGTAGTCTCGTTCGTTTACATCGATCACTATAAAATACTTAATTTCAAGCAAATCAATCAAATATTTTTCTATCATTTCACGTCGTCGCAGTCCATAGGGGAGTCAATGTTGTCGTCGTCGTCGGGTTTTTGTTTTTTAATCTTTTTGTGGTTCATCTCGTCCATTCTCTGTCGCTTCCTGTCAACATATTCGGACAGGTTGTCTATGTGCATCTTGTGCAGGCTGCAATTGAAACGACTCCAGTCGGAAAAACTCGCTTCGGAAACTGCAAACAATTTAAAATAAATTAATTTATAACTTTAAAGTTATAATATAAACAAACAAATCGATCAATCAGTGAGATGAAAACTTTTTAGTTTTTTTTCTCCATAATTTGACAGTCCATTCTTCCATTTCAACAAACGTTCAATAAGCATTTGTTCGTTAACAGTCTCTTTGTTCATAAATGAACATCCCTGCACGGAATGTTGTCGTGATCACGTGATTTTTTGATTGTGCGTAGGTGGACAGAGGTCAACACACACACACACACACACACACACACATACATACATACATGTGTATATATATACACTTCATTAAAAAGTGTTGAAGCATGGTCACGGTGCTCATATAATTGATTATGCAAGCTGAACATGATACGACTGAGAAGACCGGGACGATGGGGAAAAAAGACATAAAGTCACTCAATATAACTTAATGATGCAGCACTCAAATGTAAAAGAACCTTAAACATAATAAATAATTTAAAACTATATACATATAGACTTCAGAAATGGTTTCTTTATGGTTAAAAAGGTTTTAAATATTTTTAAATTTACAATCAAGCTGACAAGCATGACATCATAAAATTGTCTCCTGGAATGTTAAAACAAACAAGATCAGCAATTATTAAATAACAAAAACTCAATTCAAAACTTCAGTGCACTTCATCTACCTGGTCAAGTCTTGAAAATTGGTTTTTAAAACAGACTTAACTGTTTAAGGAAAATGATAACAAGTAGCAATGTTTTCCATTCTCTAAAGTCTTGATTAGGCAGCAATCATCAACATTATCATCATCACCATCATTATTGACATCATCTTCAACCCTCATACAACTAGACCATGAAATAACATTAATCTTACATGATAATACAAATCTTTTACTAGTGAAACAACAAACTTACTGGAAATTGATTGTAACTTTTCGTTGAGGTTCTTGACTGCAGCATTAAACTTTGTATTACTTCCTTCTACAAGCTGAAGCTGTAGAGAAAATAATATTCTAATTACATCAATCAATCAACATACACAATTTCGAATGTATGTATGTATGTATGTATGTATGTATGTATGTATGTATGTATGTATGTTATAAATTTTCGTAATGCTGTTAGGTGGCGCTACAATCGCAAAATGATATCTAAAAAATCCCTCATTTTTGATGGGCTATTTATGGTACTAATAAAATGATCTCATTTTCATATTAAAAATAAATCCATATGTGTAAAAGTGTGTTTGTTTGTTTGTCCGCTTGTCACATCCGAACCACTGGAGCAATCTAAACAAAATTTGGTAAGAAGGTCCTCATAGGGAATAAGGTTTAGAGAAAGTTTCGACTCCGTAGCCCAACCACAAAGAGTACACTAACCCTAGGGTTAGGGCTAAGGTTAAAACTAGAGAAAAAAGGAGAAAAAGAAAGAAAAAAGTAAGAGAAATGAGAAAAACCTCTAAAAACCCGTTCCAACAAGAAGTTACCCTGCCAGTATACTAAATATAATTTCATGGAAGCAACTGAACAAAAAAAGGTTGCATACACTGATCGTATCGTTGTCGTTTCCTTCTTTGATTTCATAGCAAGTAATTTTCAGTTGAGCAGTTTCATCCGAGACGTGTAATACGAACAGAAAATAGTTGGAGAATTTCAGGTCGAATATTCTTCCAGGAAGAGATGTCGACGAAACAAACTTCAACTTGCTGTCGATTGAATTTTCTTCTTGTCGACAAAGTCGTAAAACCAACATTTCTGACCTCCTGGTGATTAATTAAAGTTGATATATTTATATTTAAATTTAAAAAATTATTTATTTCTAGATAGTATAAAATTTGACCCTTATAATGTGAAATATTAAAAAATCAGTCAGACTGGCCTCGAGAGGTAGAAAAAAAAATGTGGACCATTAAATCAAAAATAAAACTATTTGAAACCTATTTTTAGCTTTTGAATACATTTTTACTATCCATATTCGTTTTGAGATTGTTTATTAAAGTTCTTCTGCATTTTTTGATAATCACATAAAAAAAATAAACATTAAAATGTTCACAAATTATCTGATTTAAAGAGCCACATCATTTTTTAACTTTTCCAAGCAGTTCTGAGTTTGTGTTATACTCACAAAAAGATGGTAAATTTAATAAATATATAAACCTTTCAAAAGACACAGCAATTAAACTGAAACAGGAAGAATACGCAATGTTCATGACGTCCACGCCCCGACACACATTATCCGCATCCGATTGGTTGGGAACTAGGTTAGGGCATCCGACGCTCGTGTCAGGCTTCAGATAATTAAAACAATCGAGACAATCCATCTGCTGGCCATTCAGGTAGTTCCAGAGGATGATCGTACCATCCTTGATCATAATTAAAAAATTTTAATTAATTTTTTCAATCAAACAATCAACTTATTATTTAATTTATTATGGCTTAATCAAGTTAAAGTATCGTTAAGTTGTGAAATAATACAAATACTTACAAAAATAATAAAAACAAATAAATGATATTACAATACCCCAGATCCAGAGAGAAGTAAATCTTTTTCCTCAACATAAACCAGCTGACTAACAAAACTGAAATTTCATAAAAATATGTTTAATTATTCATCAATCAAGTTCAAGTTGTTTTTTTTAATTAAATATTTATTATTATTATTATTATTATTATTATTATTATCATATAACCAATAAAAAGATTATTATTTATTCGACAATCAAATTTAAGTTGTTTTTTTTTATTAAATAATTATTATTATCATATGACCAATAAAAATATTTTTATTTATTCGACAATCAAATACAAGTTGATTTTTTTAAATTGAATGTTTATTATTATTATTATTATTATATAACCTATAATAATTTAATACAATTTGTTTGCCAAGTGGTTAAATCAACAGGTTGTCAATTCAAACACAGCACCCACCCAAAGATCGACTCATCTTTGGTCTAAAAGTAGTACCACAATACGTCTACCTTTATTACTATAACAATTGCTGTCTTGTAACCAAACACCTGGACAAATTTATACCAACATTTTTTTATAAAGGAATCACATACTAACTCGGAATGTCCAAGACAAAACATAGCAATGTTGTATCCGTTCGGGTAATGACTGACTCGTATCTTTTCATCTCTATCACACGTCACCAAATATTTGTCACCTTTGCATAAGGCCTGGGAAATAGAAAATTTATTATTATTATTATTATTATTAAATGTAGGTTTTTTATAAATAAATTACAAAATTAATGCCAAAATATTTACTAATTTAAATCAGGGAATATCAAACAATTTAAATTATATTATCAATAAGCCAAGGTAGATCTTAACACAACTCTGCAGATACACAAAAGAACAATGTTCACATATGCACTTACGTATTATCATACCTTTTTCAAAAATAATAAATAATAAATATAACAAAAAAAATTAATGTCATCACAACTATCACAAGTATCATCATTTCAATTACTAATACATTTAAAAGTTAACGTTGTTGCTATTGAGATATTTTATTAAAATTAAGCTAAAATTAAACACTCTATTAAAATATTAAGCTGGATGCCAATAGGGGAAATATGCACCTGAAAATCTTTAGTGACTAATGATGGCTTACACCCAACTTAAGTAGAATCATTTAAATTTATATACTTCAAAAAATGAACTAAGCAAATAATATGTAAAAAAATGCAAATAAGATTCTAACCAAATTGATAAGCATAGAAACATGTCCAACAACAAGTGAGCCAAGATGATTTGAATCTTCGATGGAAAATCTGTGAACATCTCCTGATTTGTCGGCCAATAAAACCATTTTTTCATCTTCAGTAAAAACCATAGAAGTACATCGTTTTGGGACTGTTCTGAAAATTTTCAGAACATTATATAACTGATCATTTTTTTTATAATTATATAAGTAAACAGAAATCAAAATACTCCTTACCTGAAATTTAGTAAAGTCCAACCCTTGTCAACATCATAAATGAACAATCGCTTGCTGTCATCTGTAACCCCAAAATATTTAAGAGACTTGGAACAGGCAAGTGTGGAGAGGGAGTAGAATTCATTGTTTGTTCTGATGATTCAAATTTACAATATAAAAACATTAAATATTATTTTTTAAATTATTTATAGCACTAAAATAAACCAAACTTGTCTATTGTATTTTTGCTAGATGTTTTTACATCTGGTGCTGGTGGTAAACTCAGCTCAAATTGCTTTGAGGATCTGCATAAGTGACATAAAGTAAAAGTTAAAACTTAAGTTATAAAATGTCAGTTCTATAAAATTCCAAAAAAATGAACTAGTTTACTTACAACAAATCAAAAATAATCAATTGTTTTCCGACAGAAACCGCAACAAATTTTTCATTAACGACCAAAGCCATGCTGCACTGTTTACAAAGAACTTCTACTCATACATGCATAGAGTCGTTTACTTTGCACTAAGCGTAATAATCTATTTGATGAACTGCGAGTTTATTATAGAAAAATTAAAAAATCTTTTTATTTGTATTATTCATTGCCCAATTTGTAAATAAAACAAACCAATGTACAAAAAGCGTTTGTTTGTCCCCATTGCTTGCAAGTGCCAAGTGCAGCTTCAGCAACGGGATGATCTAAATCAGGCAAACGCCATCCTATTAACTCTCTGCAAAATGGCCGCCGAAGTTTCGGAGGCTTAGGTTCTCGAAAATCGATACATCGATCGCTACCTTCGGAATAAAAATCTTTGATTTTTCTGAAACGGTTCTTATCCGTTGACAAATAATCGAAATATAAAGGCTGTACACACAACGTTTTTTGTTCTGAAGGGAACTGGAAGCTTTTAATGCGTAGTTGATGGAACCAAACAGGTTGATTTCAAATCCATCAGTTGTAGCAACGGCACAAAGTTCAGATCATGGAGTTTTTGCAACCACAGGCATCGACAACGTAGCAGGAATTGCTGTCTCGGACGTTATAAGATTTATACCCAACGGCGTTGCTTTGGATCTGTCATGCATAACGAATGAAAATGTTGCTCAAAATGCTGTTGGTGTTAATTATACCAGTCTGGTGGAGTCAGCTGCTGTCACTCAATTGAATCCGTCCTATGTCCCGCTGGTTCAAACCTCACCTCAGCAGATCAGTCGAGTCAATGTTTCTGAAAATCTTCCGTCCTTGACAGATTTTGATGTTTCTCAAAATTTGCAATTCACCTCTGTCGCACCTGAAGCCACGTCAACTCAGAATTGTTTTCTGAAAGATCTAGACTCAGGCAATGTGCAGCTGTTGCGATCCGACGTCGCGTCTCTCGAGCCGGGAGAAGTCATCGGAACGGATCAGCTGTTGAAGGTGGACGAAACAACAAAACAAATCAACTCTAACCTAGTAAAGCAAAATTGGGTCAACCTTAGTGCCCTGCCCACTAATCTCACGTATGCCATCATCGATGCAGCCGGAGGGTTGAACTCTCTGAAAACGGATGCACACAAACCGACCCTGGCAACTCTTCAGCCTCTTACAGCAGCAAACATCATATCATTGTCTCAGAAAAATCTTGATTCTCTGGTCAGCTTGCAAAAAATCCAACTACTTCGGGCGAATTCGGGTGAACTGTCGGGAACATCGGGTTCACAAGGACAATTCTTCCTTCATTCGTTCTCTGCCGGTCAGACGAATACTCCCGAATCATCATCGTACGACCAACCCAGCTCAACCACGGACAGTAATCAATCCGGTCATGAGGAGATCAACACTCGAGAGGTGGCCATGAAAATAAGCAATGAATTGAAAAAATACAGCATTCCGCAGGCTGTTTTCGCTCAGCAGGTCAGTCAATGTAGATGTAAGAGGAAAAGTATTGAGCACTTTTTCTATGATAAAATGATCGAGATTTTAGTATTTTGTTTTTCGAAGTTATATATATATATTTTGTTTTTGTTTCATTTTTACCAAGTAATAGTTTAAGCAGAGTATTTTTACCTTACAGGTTCTCGGACGAAGCCAGGGAACGCTGAGCGACCTTCTGAGAAACCCGAAACCGTGGAGCAAATTAAAATCAGGGAGGGAGACGTTTAGAAGAATGTGGAACTGGATGAAAGAACCAGAATCGGAGAGGATGGCACAACTGAGACTTTGTGGTTAGAAATAAGAGAGATTCATTGAATAAGTTCATAAAAATTTTATAAATTATGATTTCCTTTTTTAATATATTGGATTCAAATCATGTGCCATTGCAATATTTTTATAAATTTATTTATGCTTTTAAACAGAAGAATTGAAATCGGGAATTCTCTAAATATTATCTAAATAATTATCACTATTCATTCGAATTAACATATATGTTTTGATTGTCAATTAAGCTTCAGCAATGAATCAGGACAATCAACCGTCGGATCCAAAACCATCTTCATCTTCCTCATCGTCATCTCCGTTGTTAACCAATCTCAGTGGACCTCCACAAACAAGTTGCGGTTAAATGTTTTATATTTTTTAGATTTGTTAATCTATGTATTGTATACTATTTTTTTTTAAATAATAGATGCATTTTTTTTACTATAAGTTAATTAAATTTACCAGTAGTGTCACCCAAACGACCTAGAGACATGAGTCAGGGAGAGGGAGGAGAGAGTACGTTGCCCGGATTCTCCGGGAAGAAACCGAGGATGGTGTTTACGGAAATTCAGAGGAGGACGCTCGTTGCTATTTTCAAAGAAATCAAAAGGCCGAGCAAAGAAATCCAGGCCACCATTGCTGATCAACTGGGTCTGAAAGTTTCCACTGTGGTCAACTTCTTCATGAACGCTCGACGCAGGTCCATAGAAAAGTACTTGGACGACACCGTGACCACGACGACCGCCGCGACCACCCCGGTAGTGATGACCGGGGACTGCAGTAGCAGCAGCACGACCGCCAGTAGTAAAAACGATGACGTATCGAGCAGTGCGGGGGATGTGACTCTACTCTGAGATGGGCGCGTGGGTGAGTGGGTGGTTCGAAATGTAGATAAAAAGTCGGAGTAGTGGCACGGGCGATAACATTCTGGCTGGAGTTTATGAGGTTTGAAAAAAATTATGGGCTGGTTGGTTTGAGCGCATCAAAAATGTTTTTTTTTTAAATTAGTAGCATTTGAGCAAGTATTTAAACAGCAATATTGCCTCTCACTGTCTACGAATTACGATACATTTTCGACATCAGATTGTTACATTACAATTTTGCAAGCTACTTGTTTTGTAAATTTGTTCATCAAATCAGAATTTGTTTGGTTTATCATATATATAATTTATGTTACAACATCTGATTGTTATATTGGTAACAATCCTTATTAACCTTTTCCATCATTCCAGTTTTTTATTTTATTTTATAATAGTTTGTTTGCCACGTCTATCTGCACAAAGTAATTTAGTTTAATTTTAGTTTTCCACCCGCCTGTGTTTTTATCCCTTTCAGTGATGTGCTTGTTTGATGTTCTACTTTTAAACAGATCATTACAAATAAACTAGTCGTCTATTTATAGAAGAAAATATCATTCCTTTTTACGTCATCAGTTTTGTAGTTTTGAATTTTAAAAAATTGTTTCGGTCTTTGATACAACATCTAAGTATATAAATTATGTTTACTGTTTGTTTACGTGAAAGCATTTTTTTCCTCGTCATGATCACCGTTCATCATCAGCACCATTCCATTTGTTTACGTTATTTTCTCCTCAAATCAGTTACGATGTTATGTGTCACATGTTTCATCTGCAACAATTTTCTTCTAGTGTGTTTTGTTTTGTTAGGTTAAATTTATCGTAATTCAATCCACGTGTGAGCTTTCTTCGACGTAACAACAGTTTAACGGTAGACATTTTTCTTTTTCGATCATCGATTTTTTTGTCTCGGCAACCTGCCTTCATCGTAAGTTAACTTTATTTTTTTTCTCATTGAATTTTCTTTGGTGCTACATTGTTGTGTTTGTGATTTCAATTTTAAAGTATCAAATTTTTTTAGGTGATTGATATACAATCTTGCAGTGTTTTTTTTCTTTTTTGTTGGTTTCTCTTGTATAGACAGCTAAAACTAATTGAGTGTTTATAATGCTAAAGACATTTGCGTCTGCTATTTATTATAATGAGTAAATTTGCATATCCGATTTCTCACTTATTACACGGTCACTTTAGTAGCCCCATCTGTTGAGAGGTGTGTAGTCAGTATTATGAAGTTGGAAAACAAATTAAAAAATTTTTACATAATCATTGCATGTAAATCTTTTCATTAACAAGGTATAGACTAACCTTGACCTTGTTCTCAGCTCCTGTTGTCAGTGTTTCTGAATGTTTATGCAGTTCTAGATGTAATAAAGCATTTTGTCGTAGATAACAAAGACGATCTTCAATGAAATTATTTCATTTTAATTGAAAATAATTTTTTTGTAAAAAAATGTGTTTAATTCGCTTTTACTCGATTGTTTTCTTCAAGTTTTATTGTCTGTTATACGCGTTTGACCAATTGTTGATAGCAACCATGTACATAACTGAGTATCCTCACTTTCTCTCTCTCTGCCTCTCTCTCTCTCTCTCTCTATCTCTCTTTCTATCTACATCTCTCTTTTTCTCTTTGTTGTTACATTAAAATTATATTAAAATAAAAAAGCGGTACATTAAAAAACTACCCTTTTTTATTTTAAACTGTTTGTTTGATTACTTCAATGTTTTAACTATCTTGCAGTTTTTTGCGCTGCTGTCGATTGTGTCTCGTAAATATTGATAGTACAGTACATGTTTTTATGCAATTTCGTCTTTTCAATAGCTGATGTTCTTCAAAGAATAAAAGTTGAACAAACTTTTAATGTTGGTTTTTCACATTTTAAAAGTTAGCTTTGGAGCAGAGAAGCCGTTGTTTCAATCATAGGCATAGTGGAAGTTTATGCGGGGGCGGGGCAATGCTGGCGTCTGCCTGAAAAAATAGAAATCCAATTTAAAAAAAAAACACTCTTCATTTATCCTCCGAAAAAATGGAGGTACTTTCCCTAACAATCTTCCAAGCACCCTTCCGCTTGCACGAAAATCTAATGACTGACAATAGACTTATAATATAATATGACTAGAGATAGCCCGTCATAAATGACGGATTTTTTTTTAAATTTCATAAATTATTTTTCGATTGTACCGTCACCCATGGAACCCTGCATAGTTACTATGCAAGGTTCCATGCGCCACCTCTTTTGATTTTTAGGACTGACAGTGTACAATTGCGTAATAACTGTTAGTACACGCCTGCGCTCACTAATTTTAGCAACTGCTGAGTATACTGACCACCGCGGCCGCCGCGTTATGCGAAATTGTCAACGTACATACATACAGACAGACATAGGTTTTGCCCGTCCCATGGACGGATGTTTTAAAATTAAGATGTACTTTGGATATATTTTATAAAAAAAATAGTCAACAAAAACAAAATGACATTTGATAACCATAAAATTTTTTATATCTATATATATAAAAGAACATGTCCTGACTGACTGATGACTGACTGATAATCAACGCCGAGCTCAAACGCCTCATCCTAGGAACGTGAAATTTGGAACTTATATTACTTTTATAGCGTAGACATCCGCTAAGAAAGGATTTTGAAAATTTTGCTCCTGAGGGGAAAAAACTGGAAAACAAACTTTTTTCTAAAACAATGTATATCTCGAAAACCAAAAATGAGGAGATTTTGAAACTTGGTATATAGATTCTTTTTGAAAAATAAAAAGATACGTGTTTCACCATTTTTTGAAAATTCGGTTTCCCGGACCTCAAATGTAAGTTGGAAAATTGGGTTATTTGGTTTTTAAAGTAGATTCTACTCAAAAACTGTTAATGCTACAGGAGTAAAAATTAGTATTTAGTTTCTACTCCAAAAATAATGAAATACGTGTTTTAGCATTTTTTGAAAATTTGATTTCCAGGACTTCAAATGTGGGGTGGAAAATAGGGCTAATTGTCTTTTATAGTAACTGCTACTCAAAAACAGTAAATACCACAGATGTAAAAATTATTACTTAGTTTTTTTTCTAAAAATAAAGATATACGTGTTTCACAATTTTTTACAAATTTGGGGTCGAAATAAGGGTTATTTGATTTCAAAATAACTGCTACTCACAAACTCTAAGTGCTACATATGTAAAAATTAGTATTTTGAAGTTTTGTGCCGGTTAAAAGTCCAGTTTATCGTTGGCCGGGCAAAGCCGTTATTTTAGAGTCTTCACACGGGCCAGGCCAAACCTTAAATCAAAGTGGGACGGGCCGAGGTTTTTCACCAAGTATATAGATATTTTAGTGATTTTAGGGTCTTCAGTTTGGCCGGGCCAAACCTGAGGTCAAGGTGGGACGGGCCGAAGTTTTTCATCAAGTATATAGAACTTCTAGGCCTGTAAAAATGGGCCGGGCCTAATTCAGACGGGCTGTGCCGGGCCAGGAGTTTGGGTTTTTAAAACGGGCTGGGCTAATTTGTCGACGGGCCGAGCCGAGACCTAAAAAAATGATCTCTACTATGGATGCACGGTTCAAACTCTCTAATTTCATGCGAGCGAAGCCGCTACGGGCACTGCTAGTATATATATAAGCAAATTCAATGAAATTTTTTATTGTGTTTAAATTTTCAATTTACTAACGTATTTCCTATAAATTCAAAGAATGTGCAAATTAAAGAGTGGAATAATTAGTTATTAAAGAATTTCAGTATACACGACATTTCTTGTGAATTGACGGCAATCGTTGAGAAGTGGTCCTTGCTTCTGAGATTTTTACAAACTTTTATTTAGGTTACAATCTCTGTTTGTGTGTGTGTGTGGCTTTCTCTGTACGCAAATCTTGCAAGTAAAATTTAACCAGCTTTTTGACTAGCTAGAAAGCTGAAACTTTCAGCATAGGTTTATATTGGATGACAATACATGATTCAACAAAAAAAAACTTAATTTGAACATCCTTTGTATTTCTAAATCGAGTGTATTTAAAATTAAAGTTTGTGTTAAAAACTCGTTTTTTCCTTTACTTGTTTAAAATCTCATTATATAATATTTTTCGATTGCAGCGCCACTTCTTTTGATCTCTAGGACTGAGAGTGTATATAGGTACAATTGCATAATAATTTTTATTACACGCCTGTGCGCAATAAATTCTTACGTGCACATCGATATCGTCTATACATTAGACTCCTATATATATTTAGAAGTCTATGGTCTATACGACTAATTACGTAAGCGTGACAGAATCAGTGAGTGAGTGACGTGGGCTGCTATAATATAGATATTACATTATAAGTCTATGTGACTGACTGATTTTGGGGATAATTTTCCATCATGCCCCCGTCTTCTACGCCTAAGGTCTTAATGACGGGGAATTTGTTTTAAAATAAAACATATTTTTTTAGTTTTGGTGTGACATGTGCTTCAATTTAACAATTTACTAATTTTGTGTAAACTTTCAGTAAACTTGGACTGGGGTCGGTATATTTGCACGCAAATCGGTAAAATGTGAGCAGGAATAGAGTCTAAGATGGGATGGGTGCGATGGGAGTAAAGTCAAATAATCATTTTCAAATGCTTTTATTTAACTTCACTCGTCTCTCTGTTTGTTTGTCTGTGGTGATCAAATCTTAGAAACAAAAATTCACACTTTTCGACCACCTAGAGCTCTAAAACTTTCAGGAAAGCTTTATTCTGGATGACAATACATGAATTAAAAATTTCCGACATGAATTAGGCCTTAAATCAATTAAAATTAATCAAAGGTGTCCGTTACAGATAAACGCAAATTCGACCATTATTCATCTACGTAGAGCTTTGAAACTTTCAGAATTGCTGTATTCTCGATAACAATATATGAATAAAGTGTTTTAGATAACAACTAATCCATACATCGAGTTAAATTTATGAATTTTGATTTCATATGAAAGAAATAAATGTACAAGATTGAGCGTAACACTCACATCAAACTTTCAATTTAAAAAAAAAACAATTTTTTAAATAAATTAAAACTTTTATGCCAATATACAAAATGAAATGTTACTATTAAGTTTCAATCAAAGCCACCCTCAAATAACAGCTTTTTATATCAAGGTTTTTCCAAGTTCAAATATCAAAATATCAAATGCAGCAAGTTAAAAGAAAAATTGAAAATAATAAAACATTGTAAGTGGTAACAAATGCATTAATGGTTACAGATGCTGAAATTACGTTTGGAATAACATCAGCATTAACAGTCAGATTGGCCTTCACACTTCCTTTTTCGTTAGTTCCATTGCATGTGTACGTTCCAGTGTGCTCGATCGTAATGTTTCTGATTTTGTAAATGGCCATGAATACCTTTTTTTGTTCCGAATTTTTATAATACTTGGTGAAGTTGTCAGAAAAGTGAATCAGAATAAAAGGTGGTGGATCTCCCACTACTACACACATGATCGTCAAGACATTTTTTTCCGTCACCCACGATGTGAAATTTCTTATTCTAATGTGCACCAGGTTTTGTTCAACTGTAGTTGTACTGAATATAAATTCTGTCTTTCTATCTTTTTCATCAGTGAGAGTTGTGTTTGAATGAACCTTAAGTCCTGTAGTACCACCCAGAGAACCATCATTAATTAACAACGTTTCTGTGGTTACGACATCCTCAGTGGATGTTGGCCCTTCTAAATGTGTTGAAGTTGGCACAGATTTAAAGCAATATTGGTTTAGAAAATCTGTAATTTTAAATCTTTCTTCGCTGCTTATACAAGTTATGGAATTCACAATCCTAAGACGACTCCATTCGTTCACATAAGACATGGATACGCAGTCGCATTTCAAAGGATTATCTGATAAATTAATTTCATGGAGTTTTGGAAGTAAGTTTGGCAAATTGGGAAATTCCGATAAGCTATTTTGATGAAGGTCTAATTCCTCTAAAGCAAGAAACTTATCTAAATCGATTATTGGATCAACAATTTGGTTATTTGGCAGTTTTAATATTTTCAAGTTGTTCTTTAATTGATTGAAATTACTGAAATTCCATGCATGTCCATACATATGAAAAATAACAAGTTCTATAACAGTTATGTTGTCGTTTTCTAAGAAATTGAACGAGTCGATGCTTCCGTCAAATTTCAGATAATCAAAGTTTAACTTTTCGTTCGTCTGCAATTGCTATTTGTAATTGTAACATGTTTTATCATATAGAAATCAACACAATTATAATATAATCAATAATCAGAAAAGAATAGTTAATTAGGTAATTAAGGAACAGTGATATACATCTAGTAGGTAAAATGATCGCGTCAGAACCAACATTTTTTTAAATGGATTCTAATAAAAAGTCAACATTTGATTGTATTACATTTAAAAATTATTAATCAATACAATCACACTTCACCTTCATTTCATAGAAATGGAAAGTCGGCTTCACATCAATCAAACTTAGAAATTTAGTTGCCGAACCAAGAAAATCAAAAGTTTCCATCTTCAATCCAGTTGAACGAGTTATAATTATTTCTCTAATCTGACTTCCCTCAAATATTCCCTCTGGAGATTGCTCAAAAGTTACATCTGTAAATTCGAACTGCTTTGCAACAAAACCATTAAAGGCACCTGGTCTGCTTGCACCAATCGTTACTGATTTAAAAATAACAAAATCGCAAGACGTTCCCTGCAGCAGATTCGTGGTCAGAATGTTGATCGTGCTGTCAAATATGCTTAAAGAGGTTATTGTTTTCTTTTTAATTTCAGCTTCTGATTCTTCTACTGTAATTGTACTACCCTGAATTTTAAAAGCATCAAGTTTTTCTTTGTTTATCACTTCCATGTATTCATTCAGCTTTTTACATTCCGTTCCACATATTACTTGAAATTTATTTATCTTACTCCAATCAACGTTGGGTTCAGGAATTTTGTCATTGGTACATAGCATATATATAGAATATATATTCTATTCTATTCTATATATATATATATATGGTACATAGTAACAAGTCTCCATAAACTTGGCAAAATTCCAACGAGTCACGTAAGACAAAAGAAATAATTTAAAAAAATTGAAGATAACGCATCTTCTCTTCACAAATGCAATCAATCTTTCAAAACTTTTTTTCAAATCAAATTCAACTTCGGTCTCGAAACTTTCAGACGACTCGGAAGTGCAATGAAAGTTTCAAAAGAAGACGCTAGTGACGTCACGAAGGTGCGTTTTGAGATCGATAAAACACCTTAGATTTAAATTTTTAAATGCTTTTATTTAACTTCACTCGTCTCTCTGTTTGTTTGTTTGTGGTGATCAAATCTTAGAAACAAATATTCACCCACTTTTCTCCTACCTAGAGCTCTAAAACTTTCAGGAAATCTTTATTCTGGATGACAATACATGAATTGAATGTTTTCGACATGAATTAGGCCTTAAATCCATTAAAATTAATCAAAGTTGTCCGTTACAGATAAACGCAAATTCGACTAATATTCATCTACGAAGAGCTTTGAAACTTTCAGAATAGCTGTATTCTCGATAACAATATATGAATAAAATGTTTTAGATAACAACTAATCCATACATCAAGTTAAATTTATGAATTTTGATTTCATATGAAAGAAATAAACAATGTACAAGATTGAGCGTAACGGTTGTTTTTGATTCAAAAATTTTAGTTCGTTGACTCAGATAAAGAAGCAAATAATAGCATTTTTTTAAATTTATTTGTTATCTTTACTTGTTTATTAAATTATTTGTTTAAAAAAGCTTTCAGTTATAAAATGCTGCTAAATACCATGTTAGGCTACATGTAAAATATCACAATTTAATATTCAGTTCATCAGCTGTGATGTTTTCATATGCGACTAATGTTTTATGCAGCGAATATTATTAATTGTCCGTATTTTATGGAAAATGTTCACCCCTTCCCGTTGTCTGTTATATTTATTGATGAAAAAGTAACTCTTGCGTCTTGCTCCTCTGAGAAAATCTCCACAGAAAAATGTTCTAAAAACAAGCTACCGTCTTCGAACATCAACTATTCTTAGAAGACAAATTTAATACTTTTTAGAAAAAGTTTAAAAATTACGAGCAGCCCAACTTCCCGGTCATCAGCTATTATGGAAAACATGAGCTACGACAGTCCAACAAGTCATGTAACCTATTAATAAATAACTCCGCAGATATTTTGGGTGAGGGCACTTACATCATAGCTCCAGCACTGATGCCATAGGTAATAGGGATTTGAGCAGAGATGGATATGACGCAGTGATAAAAATGTTAAAATCATGTCGTTTTACTTTGAGACAGATCTGTGTTTGTTGGATCCAGAGCTGCGGAACGAATCTGACTTTAGACTTTAGAGAAACGTGGGACCGGCTTTGTCTTAAAGATCCAATCCTTTTAGTATTTAATTTCAGTAACTTTTTAAATCCCTTATATTAACTTCACCGCCGGTCTTGCTTGCTTGAATGTTTGCAAACATTGTAAGTGAAAATTAACTATCTTCCCGTCATCTAATTGAGCTGAAATGTTAAATATACGCTTACTCTTTATGACAATGAATTTTATTGAAGTTTGATAACTTTTTGAAACAAAATATTTGTAATTAAAAATAATAATTATCTATGTTTAAAAAAACAAATCAAATACAATCAAATAAATGTTTACATATATAAATTCAAAAATGTCATTTTAAAATAAAATTTTTTTGTAGTAAATTTAAAGCCAGCAATTCCAAAAATATAAGGGATTTGTGAAAAACCCTGTTTTTTACGGCGTACCTATTTGATGTCTTATATTTAAATTCATACTTATTATTAAAGTAAAACAAGCTGAGACAATGCAACTCAAAAACATGAAATTTGATTTTGATGGTTTACTTATTACTTACTTTATTTATCCCAATGGTGGGAGTGCTCCACCAAAAAAAAAACAACAGCATATATTTACTGATTAGTTAAACGACTATGGCTTGGCTGTCGTATCTCATTTTTGTCACCAAAATTAGCCATTGACCTGGGGGAGGCTAGTTGTAATTTATTTTTTAAAACAATTTTTAAAAAATACTAAAAAAAAATTCTAAAAATAGTTGATAACCTGAGAAAGGAGTTCTTGTACATTGTTTACAGAAGATTTTTCTAAGAAGAACTAAACCTTTCCCGTATAAATGGTCATTGAATGCATTGATTAATACAAATTTTCATAAGAAATTGAGTCACCACAATTTTGGGGGCCCTTTAAAGCCTGGGTCCTCCGGACCGTAGGGTACGGGGTGTGATACCACGGCACTGATAAACACGAAATATACCAAAAGGGATTCCACCCAGACAGATGCAACAGAAAACGTTGCGTGGTTGTAATTATCAATATTGATATATAAATTTTTGAATTTCAATAAGTACTTAAAACCCTATTTATTCTAAAACGCACATTCTTGTTTTTTTTGTCTCAAAGTCAAACAAACAGCCATACAACTTCTGGTTTAGATTAAATTCTTATAGAATATTTGAGCTATTATTGTTCAATCTGCTTATATCTATTGACTGACTGACATCTTGTTTAAAACAACATTCTTTGCTTCGTGTAATTTTAGGCAGTTTAAAATAAATGGCCTACTACCTGCAACTCATCTTTCTTTCTGAATTGCATTATTCCTAATTATGCAGTCAGAATATGAAGATGAAAACAACGAATAAAATAAAGAGCAGCTAGTACATTCAGGTGCGTCATAAAATAAATGTAAAAAAACAACGTGTTCAAATGTCGTTTGAAAGTGGACAGCTGCTCAGGTCAATGGAATAATTTGTACTTAGTGCAAGTTGACGTCTTAACAAAACATGTGCTTTGTTTACTATGCTTGCAAAAATGAAATAGCAGTGCTATATTTAAGGATAACTGAAACGAATTTACTTACTTTATTAACACCCATTTTACAGCTAACCATTATTTTATATTTCCTAACCACTTCTTGATATTGTCATTTTAAGATAATCCCGAGAATGATGCTATGAATGTCACTCGTTGAATTGAGTAGAAGTTTTAGAATTAGTCAAGAAACAATTAACGACCGTGTTTACACGTTTCAAACAAATACACTGCCATAAAATAATATTGCAATAAAAAAAAACTAAACCTATAAAATAACCCGGATATGTTTATATTTTATTTCCGCCAATAAATTTTATAGCTGTGCGTTTCATCAAGAAACGTTCAGCGAGCTCCTCCTGCCCATCGGTTTTCCGATCGTGCATCGTAAAGGTACGCCGTGTTGTATTTAAATGTGTGCTTTACAACATTAATCAATAAATACGCATCGTCATTGCAAAATACTTCGCGGGATTCAAACGTGACAGGTGTTTGAAAGCTTAAGCATCTCCGACTTTTCTGTATTTTCTGTTCAACTTGAGCCAGTTTATTATTAGCTTTATTGCATTACTTGAAAAAAAAATGTCGACTCTATCGTCAAATTAACGTGATATTAAGACTCGGTTTAAATATGTTTTATATCTAGACCATCAATGAGCAATTCTAGCAAATTACCTAATCGAAAGGACTATGACATTATATCTGGAAATATCAACAACGCAGACTACGAAGAAAGACGTTTATCGCAAGAAAATAATAATGATGATACCTCAAACATGGAAATATATCAGCAGGTAAAACACCTATCTAGCAAATATTAGGGATTTATTATTTTTGGATGTGGCTGATATCAAATTTCTTTAAAAAGGTGTTCCATATTTTTCCAAATCACTTTGTATAGTCAAATTTTATTCAACACATAAAGGCAGAACCATCGGATGACAAGAGTTCATGGTGGCAAGCCAGCATATCCCTTTCTTCACCCGTACTGTTCGGAGCGTGGGATGGAGTGTTTACGTCGTGTATGGTGAACATTTTTGGAGTGATCATATTTTTGCGAAGCGGATGGATTGCCGTATGTTTTTTATCATTCATTATTATTATTATTAATTATAATTTACTCATTAAGTGAATATAATATATACCAAAATGTTTAGACAGTTGTAGGTTTACAAGTAATATTTTGATAAAGAAACAAGTTCTAAAAATTTACATAAAAGATCAATTGGTCTTTAATTTTAATAGTGGTGCAACTGTTTAAAATTTGAGTTAGTCATACTGTTGTCAGCTGTGAGTTGATAAAATTTATCGTTTCACGATGTGATTTAAAAAGTGCGTCAAATCATATTGGTATAACAATAACAAATACAAAAATAATAAAAACCGGTTTTTAAAAATGTGAAGTTATTTTCTAACAAACATTACTTTAAAGCACATTAATGGGTTATTTAATATTCAAATCTTTTTTCTCTTGCACCAGGGCAATGCTGGACTAGAATCTTCAATTGCCATCATTATACTGACCGAAAGTGTTGCAGTAGTCACAGTATTGAGCGCAATTGGAATATGCCAAAGAGGTCACATAGTCTGCACTGGTGGAGTTTATACCCTTCTATCTCATGTGTTAGGTAGTCGAGTTGCAACTCCTGTATCTCTTCTTTATTGTCTCAGTCAGGTTATTTAATTGTATTATTTTAAACAAGTTTTAACGCCTATTGTTTATTAGTGGCCTATAAAAATAGATATTTTATATATTTTTTATATATTGATGAAGCGTTAAATAAACTAAAAAGATAAAAAAAAATATATTTTTATATATTTTTATATATTGATGCGGCGTTAAATAAACTGAAAAGATAATTACACCCACCAGGGGCGGATCTAGACTTTAACACTTTCTCTTCCTAAAAACCTGATGACATGTGAGAGGTAGTCGTAGGTATTTCTTCAAAAAAAATGTCAAACACTTTCTTCTTTTAAAAAACCTGATGATCGGAAGGGTTGTCGTAGGACTTTTCGGAAGAAAATATTGGTTCATACTCTGGTGTGGGGATGCATCCCTCCCATCTCCTGGATCCGCCCCAGGTACCGAGCACCAAACTAGCAAACGCCGCATAAGAATTATTCCGTCAGTGGGCCATGTTTATTAAAATTATTTGCCATTATAATAAATAATTTCTTGAAAATGAAAAATATTTTATTTAATATAAAAGGCGATATCTTGTTCTCTTTGTGTTCTTGCTTTTGGAGAATCTATAGTGGACCTTTTGGGCTGGAAGAATGTCTGGATTCAACGACTGATAGCCTGCAGCGCATTACTATTTATTCTAAGTGAGTTAAATTAATTTTTAATGAAAACCATGTATTGTCAAATTAAACATATAATCTATCAGGGCAGCCACTGCATTTAAAATGTCAGAACATTTTTTATAGTTGTATTTGAAATTAACTCCTATAGGTAATTAACTAAAATATAAATACCGCAAACTGTCATTAATGATCATGCACCAAATCTATGTAGAAATGGCTCAATAACACCTCTTTCCCAAAACACCAATCGGGGCCCGTCAAAGCTCAAAACCTGCTCTTGGGGAAGGATAAGTTGTTTGTGACCCACAAACACACACCACACATGTTCTGCTGTATCACATTATCTCAGTAGGATATTATTCATTTGAAAAAAGTAGAAAACTATATATACTAGAGATAGCCCGTCAAAAATAACGGATTTTTTAAAATTTCATTATTTATTATTTTTCGATTGCAGTGCCACCTCTTTTGATTTTTGGGACTGTACAATTGCCTAATAACGTTTATTACACCCCTGCACGCACTAATTTTAGCAACTGATGACTGCTGACCACTGCGGCCGCGCATTATGCGAAATTGTTAACATACATACATTCAGACATAAAATGTAGATAGATATAAAGCGTTGCTGATATTTGACGTAAAAGATTAATTTGGAAAACAGAAATATTTCGGGACACGGCATTACTTTATTCATTCCAATTTACAGTCAATCTCCTGACACAAAATCTTGGATAACCACGCGAAGCCCAGCTACTGTCCCACCAATACAGCTGTGACATTGAATTATATATTACAGGTGTGCTGGCCCTGGGAGTCACCTGGCTGATTGGTTTGCAAATACTTCTCGTCCTCATCCTTCTCGTTGCCATCATTGACTTCTTAGTTGGATCATTCATTACGTACGACCTAGGTGAGATCATCATCATCACTACCACCAACCCCACCATCATCATCATCGTCATCATTACTATCATCATCATCATCGTCGTCGTTACATCATCACCGGGCGGGCTTTTTCAGACTCGGTTATAATTTCCTTGGATTGTAGAAACATTTTATTTTTTCGTTATAGCAGTGAGGTCGATCCTAATTCGGGTTACAAGACCCCTAGAAAATGTGAAGTTAATTAGTACCTTTTTGAACCGGAAAGCGCCAGGGTCCCCTCGTAAACATGTGATCTCGCAGTTTTACCTGCCGCGCGAACGTGTATCCAAAATCAGAATTCGCCGAACCCTATTGTTACTAGGTTGAAAAATTGAGAAACATGGGAAAGGAATTTAAAGAACATACAAATAAAAGAGCATCGATTCGTCTGTATCTAACATTTCGGTTTCCTTAAATTAAATTATATCAATATCCGACATGTTTCTGAGTAGGTAGGTACATCGCATGAAGTAGGACCAAGCTTTCTTTGAAAATAAAAATTGTTTTAAATTAATCTTGTAATAATTATAATTCAACATCCGCATGCATTTTTTTCTATTTTGTCAATATTTATTTTCGTTCTTATTTTCAGTTTGCAAAAATTATCGAGAATATTTTTTAGTCATTGTATTCAGAATAATTTTATAATAGTTTATAGTCCTTTACACCAGATGTTTTAAGACTGAAATGGCTGTTTGTAGAAATCACCTAAGTACTTCATGTCCTGGATCGTAATTTGATCCTTTTAATTTTTCCCTCCTCCTTTATCCGGGCTTGGGACTGGCTTGCAAAAGCAAGGCGGAGTTCAGAAATTTATAGTTTTTTTGCCTGCATAGTGAGTTGTGCAAATTATACAACCAACAACCCCCCTACCGCCAAACCCACCTTTTCTAATCTTAGTCAATCCCGAAGCTTGGATTAGGGAAAAGGAAAAAAAAAATAGAAAGAATTATGGTATGGGCCAAGAAAATCCACTGCTATTTTAGCCTTAAAACGACTGGTGTAAAGAACTATAAACAATATTTAAAACTAGTTCTAAATCAACGATTAAAAATTTGAATCGAAGTTAGTCGTACGATTAAAATCGGAAGTTAATCATAATTTTAACGCAATATTTTAAATAGAATTTTACTTCACAAACTCAATAATCTTTTTTTTCTCTTTTTTTCTCTTTCTTTCTCTCTCTCTCTCTCTCTCTCTCTCTCTCTCTCTCTCCCTCTTTCTCTCTCTCTGCGTTAAAATTTGTATTTGAGTTAACTCTTTAACAGGTTAGTAGAAAAATTAACGTAGATTAAAAGCAGCTTTATTTAATACCTACCTACGCAGCCAACGGAGTGGTCGGTTATAACAGAGCGACATTCCTTAACAACACTGGTTCGGCTTACAATCAAGGGGAGAATTTTTTCTCGGTCCTCGGGGTTTTCTTCCCGATGTCTTGCGGGGTTCTGGCAGGGTTCAACATGAGCATGGACGTCAGGGACCCTCCTCACGACATTCCGAAAGGCTCAATGGCTGCAATATTTGCTAGGTAACTAATTTGATTTTCCGGTATGTTTATTATGCATCCATTTTAACTTAGATTAATTTTTTTAATAATTTATTTAAGAAATATATCTTTCAAATGCATTCGATTGTTTCATATTAATCGCTTGTCAATTATATACATATAACACATCAAAAGCATTCATTTAAACTGATTGTTTATACATTATTCGTTTAACCTTTCATGAATGTTGTTCGGAATATAGCGTTTATTTTCCCGCATTGATTGAACGCTTCAACTAAATTTTCATTGATCCATTCGTAAGATGTTTTACCGCGATCACGTGATCAGCCTACAATTTTAAATCCGATTAATTTTCAATAATACGAAAAAATTGTTTGATATTCAGTTATTTGCGGTGAAATGGTAGTTTAAAAAAATTCATTTGTCGTTGAGGTTCAGTAATTTAATGATAAATGATAACTTAGAAAATTTAAGCCGTAAGTTAAAAATATTATCGTTGAAGATCAGATAAGTTTTTTTTCTTTCTTTTTTTCCAGCTCAGCTATCTACCTGACTTTCTCGTTCATCCTCTCCGCAACTTGCGACAGAGACACGTTGAGACTCGACTACATGATCGCCGAAAAGGTTTAGACTTTCAGCCGTTTCTTTTCATCCTCTTTATTGTTTGTATCATCATCATCGTCGTCGTCGTCGTCATCATCGTCGTCGTCGTCGTCATCATCGTCGTCGTCTTCATTATCATCAATCATCAATATCACTACCATCACCATTAGTTGTACAAGCAGTCGCCCCAACTGCAATATGATGTTGTAGCCTGGACTGTACCTACGTTATGAATTGGTTACATAGCTTGGTTTATTGATTGCTTCTACGCTCAGCTCTTTTTATCGCTGTTATACTTAATACGTATTATGTACCTATATAAGAAACTTTTCAGATATTTGTATTCATTAATTCATCAGTTTTTAAAGTTTATGTATAATTCATTATGCAAACCCACCTATGTAGATTTCTGCTGACCGTTTCGTGGGTATATTTCACTGTTCTTGGTCGTGTTGCCCCTGAGAGAGCGGCTTTGCCTTTTAAGTTCTCGTGAAAATGCGTTGACCGAATTCTGTTTCTGGGGTAGATATGTATGTTCAATTCAGACAAGTGATATTTTTTATTATAGTTTATAGTCCTTTACACCAGTTGTTTTAAGACAACCAGACAAGTGATGTGACAATATGAATTTATTGATGTTCTGCGACTATTAAAATTATTTTGTACATTTGTTGTCCACTTATATTAATTATTTTTATTATTGTTATTATTAAGGATTTTATTAAAATTAATGATAACGTATTCCATTGTCATTATTATTTAAACTAGTAACTATTATTATTAGCAAACGCATAAAATCAAATTGCAAGTCTTTTTTTCATTTACTTGTTAATAACTGTACTTTTTAGGCGTTATTTTTTTTTAAATAATACATTTTTATGAAAAGTCAAATCTTGTTAATCAATTGTAAAATATTACTTAGTAACTTCATAAAAAATTAAGTCTATTCTGCAAAATTTATTTATTAATTATGTAAGAGTGCATGAAGCCAAAAAATAATAACAAAGTCTTTGAAGCTTTCTAAACACTCGCCTCGCTTAATACAATCCAGACCCAAAAAAGAGGAACAAAGAAAAAGAATCAAATTATGGTTTCCTTGGTATATCTTACCTAATGCTATTTGAGTTCTAAATACTTTGGTATATCCAACCTAATACTATTTAAGTCTTAAATACCTTGGTATATCCTACCTAATACTATTCGAGTCTTAAATACTTTGGTATAACCTGCTTAATGCTATTTGAGTTTTAAATACTTTGATATATCCTACCTAATGCTTTTTGAGTCTTAAATACTTTGGTATATCCTACCTAATACTTTTTTAGTCTTGAATACTCTGGTATATTTTTACCTACTGATGTTTGATTCTTTAAATACTCAGCTGAAATTATTATAATTGATTTTTCAAAGCTATCTGAAAGGCACACTTCAAATTAAACCATTATTGTTTTAATAATCATAATGGTTTAAAATATACATTCGTAGGTTTCCGCGACCCATGTTTTGTGGTTAATAGGTCTCTATGAGCTATCCCTGTCCTCTGCAGTTGGAAACCTCTGTGGTTGTCCTCAGGCACTGATGGGCATCGGAGCAGATCAGGTTTTCTCAATTCTCAAACCACTCGGCAAAGGGGTGGGTAAAAAATCCAATTTTAAATGTTTAGTTGTATTATTAAATTTTTTTAATTTAATGACTAAGAAAGTGTTTCGATTCGAAGTTTTCTCAAATTAATTCTAATTGTGTTGAGACAATCTGGTGACATCGTTAATTATTCAGACCGGTCCAAACCACGTTCCTATAATCGCCACTGTAGCTCTAGCCGTGGTCAGCGTTGCTTTTGTGATTATGGGTCAGTTGAACAGCCTCAGTGTCATAGCCACTGTACTGTACCTCATCGCATACGCAACGGTCAACTATTCTTATTTCTTGCTGTGCATGTCCATTCAACAAAGTCAGTCCATCGACCCGTACGCCGTCTCATACAAGAAAAACAGCGAGCCTGATGCTATGGAATCACCCAACTCTGGTTTGTATGTCTAATATAATCAGTGGCGTGGCTAAGGTTTTTGGAGCCCGAGAACAAAGTTTAACAGATGCGTCCCTAGAAATTTCCATCTGTACACCTTTCTTCCAAAAATAGCTAATGACCGGGGGGTAGTCGTAGGTATTTTTTCAAGAAAATATCCAAAACCTTATACACTTTTGCTTCCAAATATGGCTGACGACCAAGGGGCAGTTGTAGGTATTTTTTCTATTTTTCGAAAAGACTTTTGGTGCCCCTTCCAAATGGCACACGGGGATATGAGTCCCTCATGTCCCCTAGCTACGCCCCTGTATATGTTTTATAATTCGTAAACAAGTTTTTTTTAATCTATCACGATTATTTGTGTAAGAGAAAAAGCTTCTGAGAATGCAAAATATTAATTTAACAATTTTCTCGTGAATTTTCAAATATTCGACAGATTATTTGCATGTTTCCATCATGTTTGTAACAGTCGAAGTCTCTTAACTTATTTATTTTTTTATCATGAAATTTAAGCTTTTGTTTTGTTTAATTTTGAAAATGTATTGATTTCTTAAATCCCTGATATTTATTTCACCATCGGTCTTGCTTGTCTGCTTGATTGCTTGCAAATCTTGAAAATACTAACTTTAACAAACAGCACGTCATAACATCGAGCTGAAATTTGGTATATAAACTTGTATTCTATTAAATTATCAAATGTCCATAAAAATTAATGTTACTTTTTAATTTAAATAAATTAATTTGTTTGGTTTGTGAGAAACAATAAATCAAACAAGTTTATATAACAATTTATTTGTATATATTTAAAAATTTTGTCGTTTTAAAAGACAGACTTGCGTTAAACGAAAAACCGACAGATCCTGAAATTTAAGGGATTTGTTAAAAAAGCCTCGTTTTTTACGATTTGCTTGTTTTTATTTCAGATAGAGAAGAATGCCAACTCCTTCAAAATAAATTTAAAAATAAAAAAAGTTTTACTATTCCTGAGAGCTTGAAAAACTTTGGAAGTAACTTGAAATCCAGCATGAAACTGACAAAAAGAGAACGCAAATCAACACCAACTAGTAGCGATGATAATGATGCCGAGAAGCAGAACACAGCTGCGGAGGAGAATGATCTAGAAAAAAAATCCGAAAATGCTTTATTTACCAGACAAGGTTGAATGCAATTCATGTTAACGTAGTTTTAAAAAAAAACTTTTTTTGTTTTAAATTTAATTAAATAACATAATTACTTTCTAATTTGTTTTATTTTTTCAGAAAGTTCAACGGCCCTTCAAAAACCGCAAATTTTCCGCCAAGAAAGTTTAACATCGATTTTCCAGTGTTCCGAAGAGTGGACTTTTTTCTCTTTATGTCATCCTTGGACATCTCTGGCTGGAGTTGGTAGATGATTTCTGGATAATTTAATACTGTTTAATTTTCAAGAATTGTTTGTTTGTTTGTTTGTTTGTTTGTTTTGCTTGATTGATTAACGTCTGTATATGTCTGAGACAATTTAGACGGGATGAATGTTTGAATGTTCTGTGATGTGTTTATGCGTGTGTCCCAGTGAACTCAATCTTCAAGAAGTGGATAATGGTCGTTTTTATTGGTTAACAGGCTCTAGTCTGTGTGGTGTCTTCCTTTCTGATTAACTGGTCGTTCACTCTGTGCGGTCTGGCTGGAGCACTATTCATTTGGCTCATAATCGGCATTGTTAATCCAGGTGCGCCGGCAGGTTTGTAAAGGTTATTAATTAGCTAAAGGTAGTTTAAATGCACACACCTGACTGGGTTTTGAAAACTTATTTATACATTTGGCAATCAGTTATATTTAATTAGGTAAACTGCTTACAAAAATATTTTGACGTTTTAAGGCGTGGCAAAGTTCAGTTACAGGATTTGGTTCAAAGAAACAACAAGAAGATTCTGCCGGTATAAATGATTATTCAGAAATTGAATTCTAAATACCTTTGAAAATAACAGTTTATTGTTTCATTTTTATATTTACGCAAATGTTTAACTAATAAATAACTTTTTTTCTTTTTCAAAAATTTGACTTTTAGGATTCAGCCTCCATCAAAACAGATTATAATAACTAAATCGCCTCCTAAGTTTGAAACCAGAATATCGGAACAGTCAATGCCTAATATGGATTTCCCTAGAGGCGGGAATTTCCACAAAGTTGAAGTTTTCAATGCTAAATGGATATCGCTGAGTGATGAAGATGGATGAAATTGTTTGCATTCTAATTTATCGGGGTTCTTATCAGCAGGGAAATCACGTTTAACCGTTTGGTGACATTTTTGTTATTTTTCAATTATTAAACAAGTTTACGAAAATATTGTGATTATTATAAAATTATTCTGGTGCCATTATATTGTGTGTCACGTGATCTCGACAGATACGAAATTTAACTGCAAAGCCAAACAAAACTTAATAGTTCGCCATAGCCCATATATGCTTTGCAACCAAAAGTTTGTTTGTGGGCTGTTAACTAATACAGTGACATAAGCGGAACTATATACCGTAGATTGGCGGCAAGTAAAACCCGAACTACTCAAAAATCAAAATGCCAACATCTAGGAAAAGACTTTCAACTGTTGATTAAATCTTCATCTATACATTTTTCCAAGAATTCATTGAGCACAACATAAACAAAAATGATGTAACTGAACATTCCTAAAAGCCAAAAATCGTAAATTTCAAATTGAAAACAAAATGGAAAAAATTTGTTTTGATTATTTCTAAATCATAATTTTGTTTCATTTTACAGTTTTTGGTTTGGGTTTTTGTTATTTGTTGTTGACGACTGGTCACTCTCCAAATGATAAACATTATTTAATGCAAAATTAAATATTATTTTAATAATTGATAAAATTAATCTAGAAACAAAATTAAAACAAACAAAGTCAAATAATAGTATATTATTATGATCTTAATTCAATATACACAAAAAAAAACATAAAAATCAACATATCAGGAAAAAATAATGAAATAAGTCCACTCTGATCAACTTGGATAGGATTTCGCAAATAGAAATGTCTTTAGCTCAGCCTTGAATAAACTCAATGAAGAGGCTTCTCGGATGCTGGCAGGCAACATGTTCCATGTTGCCGGTCCAGCTATACTGAAGGCTCGACTGCCGTAAGTTTTTGTCCGAGTTATGGGAACAACTAGGTCACCACGGCTAGCTGATCTGTATCGAGATAAGCAAAAATTGTTATCAGACACAGTAACACACAACTCTTGTAAATATGAGGGGGCTTCGCCATGGAGCGCCTTGTAGACCAAAGTCCCAATTTTGAAAGTAATTCGCTCAGAGATACGCAGCCACCGGAGTTCAGTTTTCATTATTGCAGTCACATGATCATGTTTCTTTAGTCCACCAAAAAGACGAGCAGCTGCATTTTGAATACGTTGAATCTCTCCAACAGCACTAAGAGGTAAGCCTGTGAATAGAGAGTTGCAGTAGTCAAGTCTACTGACAACAAACGAATGCAGCAGGAGACGTGTTGCTTCACTTGTCAGAGACCTTCGTATGGTTCTAAGTTGTCGTAGTTGGAAAAAACACGTTTTTGACAGTTAAAATATGTCTTTTCATTAATATATTAAAAAAACAATTTTTCATGGCCTTATTCAATAAATTAGATGGTGAACATAATTAATGGTGATAGTGTACAAGTTTATAGAAAAAAATAGTTAAAAGTAGTTAACTACTTTAGTTAAACTACAGCTGCCAAAAAGTAGTTAACTACATAGTTTAACTACTTAAAAGTAAATTCAACTACAGAAAAGTTTAACTACTTGAAAGTAGTTTGTTGCCCATCACTGCAAATCAGCTTCACTTGAAGTTAAAACAAATTAATCTAAAAATACTACTTACGGTCAACAATGAGCTACACAAGGCTAAACAATCTTGCAATTTTGCAATGTTAACAATCAAAAACGAGACAACAAAAAGTAATTTTGAAGATGTGATTTCCGAGTTTTCAGCGTTAAAGCTAGAAATATTTTAAAAGGAAAAGTTTTTGCAAGTTTCTTCTAAATATGTCTAAGATACTTGATTGATAGTTGTGTAATTTGATAATCAATAACTTATTATTTTTTAAATGTTTATTTAAGTTGTTGTATTAAAATCTGACTTCACGCTTACCTAATTTTTTCTTTTACTGAATTTTGATTTTAACCGTTTTTTAGGGGTGACACCATCGACATCCGCCCCGGGTGTCACCCATGCTAGCTACGCCATTGCTCCTGAGAAACCATTCTCGAATAGGAATTAATTTTACCTAGGTGCATAGAATAAAGGATAAATGTTGCTGAAGCACCGCGCTGAACAAATGTGACAACGGCGCGTGTAATATAGGCAGTTATATATAACAACTTTCTTTGACTTTATTTATTAAACTATTTGTTCCCAAAAAAATAAGGTTTCAAAGCGGATGTGCGCTTTATTTGTTGCATCAGTATGACTGATGTTATCTTCAACCACGATCAGAATTCTACATCAAACATTTATTTTTAACCTCCGTTATGGAATACAAATCTTTAAAATTAAATTAACATTTAAGTAACCTATTCAACTGAATCCTAGAGCCTAGAAAATATAAAATTAACCTGCATACAAATCCTGTAGTAAATTCAATTTAAAGTAATGATTATTTCGAATTTAAAGCTAGTCCTCATTTTTTAATCGTTGCTTTAAAATCAATTTTTAAATAATTTAAGCAATTTTAAAAAATGTTTAGTTAAAATAATTTTATAGTTTAAGTTTAAATTTATTAAAGGATATAGAACCAATCATAAAGCTGATAGCGATTACCAACTTTTCTTGGCACAAATTGTTATCCATCCATCCTTCGGCCGCCATTGCCAGTTACTAATACATGAGAAATGGCTGCCAGCGATTCTCCTGGAGGCGATGATTCTCTTTATCCGATCGCTGTTTTGATTGACGAATTAAGAAATGAAGATGTCCAGGTAATTTTTGCAAAATTAAAGTCATTTGTCTCCATTGTTGGCTTTAGACCCCGTCATCCTCCGTTCGGGGCGTCGGAATGGTTCTTTGTTTATTTATGTGTTTATGTATCGGTCAAGGAACCATACGCCCAAAAATACTAGCTTTTTGATGATGCAAATTTAATGTTTTTATTTAACATTGTTTTTCAACGATTTGTGTAGCTTCGACTGAACAGCATTAAAAAGTTATCTACAATTGCGTTGGCGTTAGGAGTTGAACGTACAAGGAAAGAGCTCATTCCCTTCCTTACAGGTATTTATGGTTGAAAAAAAATTGTGATTTTTTTTCATATTCGAAATGTCAATATTAAAAATTTTCAGACACAATATACGATGAGGACGAAGTATTATTGGCACTGGCTGAACAGTTAGGCACATTTACTAACCTTGTTGGGGGTCCTGAGTATGTTCATTCCCTGCTGGTTGGTTTTATTGTTGATTTATATCTGTTGCTTATATTTGTATACATTCTTGCTAATATTTGTAAACATTCTTATTTTGTACAGCCACCTCTTGAGAGCTTGGCAACAGTCGAAGAAACCGTTGTTAGGGACAAAGCAGTGGAGTCTCTGCGTATCATCTCGGCTCAGCATTCTCCAGCTGACTTGGAAACTTATTTTGTTCCTCTTGTTAAAAGGCTGGCCACAGGGGATTGGTTTACTTCTCGCATGTCTGTGTGTGGATTGTTCAGTGTTTGCTATTTGAGAGTGTCACCAGCCATTAAGACTGAGCTTAGGCAGTAAGTGTAACTCATTGAAAACATTACTACAATATCTAATCTAATAAATATTTTATGTCTGAGAAGCTCCCTACAAAAATAATTTGGTTTTAGAAATTTTCGAAATTTATGTGGCGATGACACGCCTATGGTAAGACGTGCAGTGGCATCAAAACTAGGAGAGTTCGCCAAGGTCATAGAGTTGGAATATCTCAAGTCTGATCTTGTACCTCTTTTCACTGCATTGGCCAGTGATGAGCAGGTTTGTAGAGATTCTTTTAATGCCTAGAAGTTTTTCTGAACTTTGTAGTATTTTCTGCTTGAATAGCAGTTGTTATGGACTGTGTTTGACAAATAACTTTTAAATCACTCTCTTCAGGATTCAGTGAGGTTGTTGGCCATAGAGGCATGCGGAAGCATAGCATTACTGTTGTCGCCAGAGGATACAGAACATCTGGTTATGCCAACACTCAAGGATGCAGCAGGCGACAAGTCATGGAGAGTCAGATACATGATAGCTGATAAGTTTAACGAGGTAAGCTTTCTGTTATAGAGTAACTGTAATTTTTATATTTTAATTTTCCGTGTTATTTTTAAAAATAAATAAATATTTAATTCAGCTCCAGAAAGCAGTTGGTCCAGAACTCACAAAGAATGAACTGGTGCCAGCTTTCCAAAACCTTCTCAAAGATTGTGAAGCAGAAGTTCGTGCGGCTGCCGCTCAGAAAGTTAAAGGTAGGTTTTTTAAATCTTTGTTATTTTGATTCGTGTGTGCGTATCGTTGGATTTAATTCGGCAAATTGAAATTCTCCGATAAGATTTCTGTGAGAACCTGCCTGCTGAGAACAGGGAGCAGATTATAATGACCAGCATCCTTCCGTGTCTCAAGGAACTCGTGTCTGATTCGAACACCCACGTCAAGTCAGCCCTGGCGTCAGTCATAATGGGTCTGTCGACGGTTCTTGGAAAAGAAAAGTTGGTTTTTATTTGTTTTCTATTTGTTGTAATTGTTTCGTTAACTGTGTCTTCTGCGTGTCTTGCTTGGTCTGTGTCTTAATAAACTAGCAGTGTCAATTGTGTTTGTTAAGAAATGAACAGATTATAAAAATGTAAAAATGATTTGCATTGTGAAAGGTTAGAAATTTGTCTCGGTATCTTTATTAGTAACAAACTGGGAGCCATTTAAACTGTTTTTAATCATTGAAATGTGTAGTTTATAGTGTGTTAAATACTTGTGTGAGTTTTGAAATTTGTCTGCATGAGAAATGTATAAGCATTTCTAATATTTGAATTTGCAATGTTGTTTATTTGATGTGAGTTTGTTTTTTATTTCAGCGCAAACTTTGTTTTTGAATGCACACACACGCCCCATTGGGGTATAAGTCTGCATAGGAGGACACACAAACATAACAACAAACCAACCGATTCAAAAAGCAATACTTATCAATGTGTTTTAATTGCTAACAAGCACTTCTAAAAAGCTAAAAGAAACAAATAGGCAAAACTTACACGTTCGTTCGTGCTTGTGATTAGAAAGCATATGTGTGACGTTTGATATGGATAAATGCCAAAATATTGTTTTTTTCTTATGATTGAAAAAACAAAAATTGTCAATCTAAGCTAATCTAAAACTCATAATTCAAAATTATCAAGTGTTTGAATAGAAAGTATTGCAAACATACAGATGTTAGTTACAGTAGAAATTTGGCAAAGCTTCCTCCTAATTAAACTTGATATGTCTAGACACATATCTAAAGCTTGAACCAAACTAATGCATGCATAAATATTCACATTATCTGGCGGATGACAGTTTTTGAAATGCTTGTTCAATGGGCTTGTTAATAAGAACCAATTAAATTAATTAAAGCATAATAAAGTTTGGGTAAGTGATGAAATGTTTCCATAGACAGTTTCATTGATAAATAGTTTAGAGATATATGAAGAATTTTTTGGGTATTACTTTTTTGAGATAATATTGATAAAGCACAAATGGGAAGTATGAAATAGACTAGTTTATATAAATTATTTATTTTTAAGTTAAAAGTTATAACTGCCTCATTTTTTAGTGTAAAGTTTTATTTATATTGATAGAACTTTTATAATTGTTTTATTTTGAGAAACCTTTTAAATTAAAAATTCATTTGAATCAAATTCAAGTTCTCCTGTAAATGACTTGCGAATGGACTGTTCTTCTCGGGAGCGTTTTTTTATATTTGTTGTGTTATTTTTTTTTTAGCACCATAGAGCATTTGCTGCCACTATTCCTCACTCAGTTGAAAGACGATTGTCCGGAAGTTCGACTCAACATCATCTCTAACTTGGAGCGTGTCAATGAGGTTATTCTTGCTTACTTAGTAATTTGTTGTGTTTTTTCGTAATTTATTTTAATGTAAATTTTACTTTGCCATTTAGGTCATTGGTGTAAAGCAACTATCCCAGAGCATCCTGCCAGCCATAGTTGAATTGGCTGAAGACTCTAAGTGGAGAGTTCGTCTTGCCATCATCGAGTACATGCCGCTATTGGCCGGACAGCTGGTTCGTTGGTTGCTTTTTATGTTGCTCAATTTAATTTATTTATTTTAATCTTAATGAATGTAAACTTTTAAAATAAAAAAGGAAATGAATATAATTGAATTTGAATTATTTATGATTCATGTTGAGTTTTCTATTATTGCAGGGTGTTGAGTTCTTCAATGACAAGTTGAATTCTTTGTTCATGGCATGGTTGCTCGATCACGGTATGTTCTTGATTCATTGGGATTATTTATGATCATGCTAATATTTATTTTTTTATTAACAATTTCAGTTTATGCTATAAGAGAGGCTGCTACGTTAAATTTAAAGAAACTTGTTGAGAAGTTTGGACTGGAATGGGCACAGGGTACGGCTATTCCGAAAGTTTTACAGATGTCGAAGGATCAGAACTACCTCCATCGTTTGACATGTCTCTTCAGCATCAATGTTTGTTTGTTAATTTTTTTCAGTCGTTTCACTGGATTTTATGATTTCTCTATATTTATTTTTTTTATGAACATCTTACTGATGTTATATTTATTATGAACAATCTTGTTTGTAATGTTAATTTATATTTTACAATTTCTTACTTTTTATTACGATTACAATTTATTACTTTTTATTATGATGACAATTTATTAAATTTGTTCACTATTACAATTTATTACTTTTTATTACAGTTACAGTTTATTACATTTTTTTACTATTACAATTTATTATCTGATTACAATTACTGTTTACAATTTCCAGCTTTTGGCAGAAGTTTGCGGCGCAGAATTATCGATCAAGTTGATGATGCCTACGGTTCTGGCCCTGGCAAGTGATGCAGTTGCCAACGTTCGATTCAACGTTGCAAAGACTCTTCAGAAGTTGGGCCCCATGTTTGACCAAAAGTATGAAATATTTTAATGCAAAGGTTTTTCTTAATAGGATGAATGGGATGATATATTTATATCATTTCACATATTTTCATTTCAGTTTCCTCCATTCTCACGTGAAACCCTGTCTGCTGAAACTGAAAGGCGATGCGGACATTGATGTTCAGTACTATGCCGTGGAGTCCCTTGAAAGTTGGTTTCACTTTCCATTGTTATAAAATGATGATGCCATTTAGTATTTGAGTACATTTCCATTGTTATAAAATGATGATGCCATTTAGTATGAGAGTACATTTTCATTGTTATAAGATGATACCATTTAGTATGAGAGTACATTTTCATTGTTATTTTTTCTAACAGCTCTCAAATTGGCTTAGAACTTCCAGTCATCTATTCAGCAAGGTCTGTTTTTAATTGTTTCAACTGATAATGTTTTAAAGTAAAAGTTATTTATACTGCTTTATTGTTATTTTTACAGAGAACTTTTCTCGCATAGGGAGGCATCACCAGATTTCTACTTTGATCTTTTTTGTACTTGTCTCGATTTTTTTACGTGAACGAAGCAAAATGTTAGCGGGTACGAATACGCAGATGTTAAGCATAAATCCTGACAGTAGATTCAATTCTGGTTTTGATCTTCTTTTTTAAGTATAAATAATGGCACGCATGCTCTGGTTTAATCATGGCGTTTGCTACACAACTTTTATCCGTTTTCACGAAGTTTTGCTCGTTGTTTGGTTGATAATAATTTGGGTCGGTGCCGTTGCGTCGTGTTTTTTTGCCGTAGTAATCGATAAGATTTTATATAGTTCTGACTGTGAATTTGTAGTAATCGAATAATAATTATAACAAATACGTATAATTGCGACTATGGTCATATTGTTAACCAGCTTCAATGGTGTTTGTCAGAAAATTAATCGTAATAGCAGTTGAATAGCAACCTGTTGTTTGTTTGAATAATAAAAAGCTATGCTAAGCATTATTTATTTAGAAAGTTTGGAAATTCCAAGAAACAACAATTATATTCTAGTGTACCTTCATGGTGTTTATGTTAAAAGTTCTAATACACATCTTCTGTTTAATAAGCAAGCCTCAAAGGAGGTGCTGGTTCTGCATGTTCACCAACTTTCTCTTCATAGTAGGAGTGGCGCTTGAATGGTCTCAGTTCAAACGGGACCCTTAATTCCAGGGGTGACAATTTTACCCCCAAGTCCTCCAGTGTTGGATTGTTGTGAAGCTTATCACTGATGTGTTCCTTCAATTGAATGGCAATCGTAAAAATATATACATAATGGTTGTTTCAACTACCATGTTTCTATAACTTGTTGCTTACCATTTCGAGTTTGTCAAAGTTCAGAATCGGGTAAGAGGGTGCATAAGACATGAATTTTACTCTCATTCTGTAAGCAAAAAAGATTTTTATCTTTTTAGGTTCACCTATAACATTTTCCTTTTTAATAATTAATATTTTACTTTTAATTAAACATATGTGCAGGCTGTTTCTGTCTAACCAGAGGCTCCTACCTATTACAAGTTTTTGAACTAACTTACGGGTTCCACATCTGTGTATGTTTCCAATTCAAACGGGTTTTAACTTACAAGAAAAGAGGTGATAGGTATATTCTCTTGAAGTTCTCATATCTCATACATCTGTAGAAGTAATCCACTAATTCACTCAACATGTAAGAGTTGGGCCTGTTGAAAGAAGACAGTTTATATTACATTCTGCATAAAATTTCCATAAACAAGATAGTAAAACACAAACCCCACGCAATCGTAAGTTTTTCCAGCACTGGATTCGTCCAGCACGGAAGCTACAATTCCTTCAGCCACGTCACTGAACTGTTTAAAACAGAAACATGACCATTATCTTTAAAATGTAGTCTTATCGTGTCTTTCTCTCGTAAGCTGCCACTCACACCAATTTTAAAAGAATTACTGCATATAGAATGTTTTTTAATTTAAAAAATCAGCAGACTTGCCACCAATGTAGCTTATTATTCAATATATGTACACAAGGTGGAAAAGACTAACATAAACTGGCATCTTGACTGTTTGTTCACCTTTCTTCCACAATGGCATGCTGCCTCTTGCACGACGCCCTGTCAACATTGTATATATAACATTATTTCTTTAAAATCTTTTAATCATATATTTTATTTGCAGTTTATTAAAAAGTATTTATACAATGACAGTATAAACACATAATAGTATAAGTTATATTGTCAGACATCGAATGACATTTGGACAGCTAAATGACAAATTATTACCAACTGCTATACAACACTAAAAAGTAAGAAATAGCTCATGGTTAGATAAAGAGTGATTGAATAAAGTGATAAAGAGTTAGTGAATAAATTCAAATAACTAACATGCGTTGGCATAATATCTCAGAAATCTATCTTCCGGACCATAAACATCTGAAGATTTGAAAATGGTAGCATCTGGGAATTCTTCTCTTACTGCCATTTCTCCTTCATACTGTAAAGAAATATCAGATTAAAGTAGTACAAGAAAAAACATGGTACTCGTAATTTAAACAAATGTATTTCCAACCACCCACGACTAAAATGAAAACAATTGTCTTAAAATCATTAAATGTTGTGGCACTTTAACCCCATTCAAAATAAAGAAACAAACAAGCAACCTTCGAAACAAGGAACTGGGAGGGTTTTCTCATGTAGATAGTGGGTGGTGAGGGCTGAGCCAGAATGTGAGACATGTGTATGAACCTCTCAACGCCACATTCTCGTGCAATCCGAGCCAATCTCCTAGCTCCATCGACATGAACGTCTTTAAACTTGAAGTTCCTAAGATGAAAAAAATAAGAGCTGGAGCAATGCAAATTTGCACAAATATTTGCTCTGTTCCAATTTAAAAAAAAATCTATTATTAGACCACAACAGCAAAATTATAAACTTTCCACCAAGACCATCAAACAATCAAAATTTATTTTGAATTAAGTAAAATTAGTTGTTAAGATTATATAGGGTTACTTATTAATAATTCAAACTGGCTTTTATGTATCGCGACCATACAAGCTAGTTAACAGAGTAAAGGGGGTTACCTGTATAACTAACTAAAAAATAAGTTTAGTCAGCAGATACCATAAATGTCAACTGCTTGAAAACGTTTAATAAGTGCGGGAAAGTAAAAACTACATTTGAAATGTATGTAGCATGTTTTAAATACATGGTCATTGGCCATCATGTGAGCAAAAGAAATGTTGGGGCATTGAAGCAAAACGTGTAACTAAGCGACTTCTACTTACTGGGACTGAGAAACCTCAAATTAAGTCCCAAAATCCTGGTAAGTGAAACTTATGAGCCCCGCTGGTTTTTTTATGCACTAGTTTTATAGATATACTAATATACTAAGTTTTTAAAATAAAATAAATGCTTTTACAGAAAAAAAAAAGATTAATTCAAATGAATAAAAAACATTTCGGTTCAAAAAATATCTCACTTACTTTGTCTCCCAATCTCGCCCAACCAGGTTGATGACAACATTAGAGTATTTCATAGCCTTTCTTATTGCTTCTTCGTCTCGTAAATTATACGGCTGGAGAAAAATATATTACAAACTACTATTAAGAAACTAGTTTATAATTTGATGAATTAAACAAGAGATGCACTGCCGAGGGTTTGGCCGATCATCAACACCAAACAATTAGCTGATGACTGAATATTGGGTTTCAGAAATTTTTCACTTATCAATAAATAATGATAAATGATATCAAAGATTTTTTTCTTGAAGGTTAAACTACACTAAAATTGATATTACAAAAATGTGCGATCTATGCAAAAACTAGAGAAACCCATTTTTTATCTAAATTCCATTAATGCGCAGATCTATCTATACCCATATCCCTTCATCCCCACAGATGACTTTCCATTCTCTGCTGCAATTATATAAAAAGTTTAAATTTAATTACAATTCTCACAAAAAAGTTGCATTTGTAAAATGTGACAATAAAATATACTCCACTAATTTGTGCTTTGCAGGTTTTTTTGCTTTTTTATGTGAAGTTACACTTGCTATTAATTATCAGCACTTTGCAAATTTTTTGTTTTATTAAACTCAAAAAGCAGATGCATAACCTGTATGTCATCTCATGTTTAATATTCTTTAGTCTAAAATGTGTAATAAGCTTGGCTGTGAGTTTCAATAGAAGTCTTGTTTGTATATTTTTTAAACAGATGCTGCTGATAACAGAAAAGCAGTTTTAAATAATACAAAACAAACTTATTGGATGATACTTATTGCTAAATGACAATATAAATCATCGGCAAAACGACTGATTATTGATGCACCTCTAAACAAAACAATTATGTAAAGATCAAAGGAAAGAAGTACCAAAAACAGAATTTGGCCTAATTCCCCAGCAAGTTTCAAATCCTTTATGGCATAAGAATCACCTCTGTATGGGCATATGACTTGAGATCCAATTTTACCTGTATTAAAAACATAGAAATTAATTTGTCAAAAAAGTTCAGGCAGCAAGATGCTATCTAGCTAAAACCTAGTAGTAACCATTTTACTGATCCAAGACACTTTTTTAAAAACGTAAGTGATTGATCATAATAATACCTAGTCTGTTAACCACATATCTTCCTATAAATCCTGAACATCCAAAGACTGTGGCCACAACCCCACTAAATGAGGCACGGCCTCCTTTGCCTCTTTTGTATGCAGTCAAGTTGTCATATTGACCTTTTACGGCCTCTGTGTGGTTATGGCGCCTGTCAAACGCATCCACCACTACGACTCGAGAAATTTTCAAACCTGCACAACATTATCAAAATGATTATATTTTTAAAATGTTGTTATTTAAGATTCAAAGGCTATTCATTCAGGTGTCGTCTGCCGATACGTGACATTGAAACAAGAAAGAACCAGACGACAACGGTCAAACAGATTTCTCCATAACAGTAGCATTGAGTCATTTTAAAACCAAAATAAATCCACTTGTTTCAAAGACATTTTTAACAGTTAACCTTGCAGTCCATGATAGGGCTTGAGGAGGGCAGCCATTTCCGAAGCCGCACAGTACCCTCTCGATATTTGTTTTGGTAGTAATTTTTACACCGAATAAAAGAAGAAACCTAAAGTTTAAAAATATTTTTTATCGTTTAATCCAATTTCTGATCACATCAAAAAATTAATTAAAAAATTTGAGAAAAATAAAATGCCTGGAGGTTAAATAAATCATAGATATGAAATAAATAATTGAAAATGGCTTATTTGTCAATAAAATGAAATAAAAGTTAGTTATCATAAACAAAGTTACAGTTTTTAACTTATTTTCTCTACCTGTGGAATAACTTAACTACAAAATGTAAGGGGATTAGACGTGGTCTGTGGTCTTTGATGGGCACTCATGAGATGCGTATCAGCTGAAGCGGTGTCTGCTACGAGGCCCAACCACTGATCTCTATAATATAACTGGATTGCGCTTAGCCCATTATTGCAATAGAAATGTTGTCGCCAGTCTGCCGCCATTTTACCACTCTCAATTACCAATGCAGCCGTCGTGTTTACGTCGATCGTCGCATGATATACGAACAATTAGGGGGTTTTAATGAAATGACTGTTTTGCTCCCTTATATTGTCTATTAAAGCAATTACAAGCAGCGCAATTTGGCATTTTTAAACTTCTAAAAAGATTCCGTCAATAGCATCAGATAGGTAGGCATGGAGTTCCAAAATGGCGACCAGCGGCGACTCCCAGGCAGGTCTAAGCGCAATCCAGTTATATTATAGAGATCAGTGGGCCCAACGTGAAAAACAATGTCAATTATGGGAAAGCTTGTTGTACGACTGTACGATTTTTTATTTCAAAACAAATAAAGATAAAAAATAATTTTTTTTAAATGCTTTTATTTGCCCCTTCATCTGAGTCAACGAACTAAAATTTTTGAATCTGAAACAACCATTACGCTCAATCCTGTCAATTATTTTGAACCTCTGGCGACTTATAAATAAACATCCGTACTGTTTAATTATTTTGGACCTCTGGCAACTTATACATAAACAACTTATTACAGTCGCTAGATGGCAGGAATTAATTTGATTAATTTTAATTGATTTAAAGCCTAATTAACGTTTATTAATTCAACAAGGTTGATGAAAGGAGTTACCTCCGCAAGAAACATTAAATTCATGTATTGTCATCCAGAAGAAAGCTTTCCTGAGAGTTTTAGAGCTCTAAGTGGTTGAAAAATGAGTGAATTTTTGTTTCTAAGATTTTTATCACCACAGACAAACAAACAAACAAACAGAAAGACGAGTGAAGTTAAATAAAAGCATTTAAAAATAAAGAAAAAAAATTAAGCAGCCAAATAACTACATAGTTATATCTACTACCCGGCTTCCATAATCTTATTTCCTAGTAAAAAATGTGTTGGTATACATTAGGGCCGTAACCAGGAATTTGGAAATGGGGGGCCCAAGAATTTTTTGGGAGGCACTGTATACATTTTCTGTTCACATAAGTTGCCAATTCCAGCGATTTGACCCTCAAAAAGTGCTACACGCAAAAAAAGGCTTAGCGATTGAAGCTGGAATCTTATTCTACCATATTTAATTGAATTTGAAAATATTCTGAATAGACATGAGAACTTCCAAAAGCATGTAATAAAAACAATAACACAGCCATAGCATTTAAGAAAATTATAATTTACACGAAAAATCTTTTTAAAAAACACAACACATGGGTCATAAGGTCAAAGAACAATACGGCGCGATTCCTGGGAAAACTTTTTTATGAAAGTGTTCAGATCTACCTACTTTTAGCGTAAAATCTTTCTCAAAAGCAAGTAGCACCGGTTGAAATTTACGCTCAAAGCCTATTGATTGGTGATAAGGTCGTAGAATCCGCGTGAGAGTGGAGAAACTGCTCTTGCACGTAGCAGTCGACACGCCAATGATGCATGCTCCGGCATATAACTGAGTGGTTACAAGCATTTCTCAGCAAGAAAGTTCTGAGATGATCGAATGAGGGATTCTACAGCTTGAAAAAAAAGCCAAGTTGGACTCGTCAAATGGGCTGTTCATTTCAAAATGGACGTAATCTTTGATGTTGTAGAAAGCACGGCTCATGAGCTCGCGTGAAATAACTTTAGAACCAATAACATGGTAATGACCCAAAGAGGAGGTGCTCTGAACTCGTTTGCGCTTTACTGACACTGCATGGTCATCTTCATTTGATCAAAAGCCAGCAGCATCTGCCATTTGATCAAAGAATTCTACAGACCGCAAGGCAAGAAAGCTCTCTTTAGTTGTAGAGATCAGTTCCATATCAAGAAACACTTTGCACGAGCGACCTGGCAACAAAACATTTACCGTGACCGGTGACAGCAAGCTCAGTATTTTGACAATGCCATTTGAAAAAAAAACAAACTCCGACTTTGAAACGTTGTGGAGCAGCTCCGCTGGATTTGGTGATTATAGCAGTGCACGTACGGAATTTGGTGGCCCAGAGTGTCTTGCAATATTTTCTGGACACCTCCCTTTCCGCCACTCATTACACTGGCTCCGCCATAACATTGACTCAAAATTCGAGTGGGGTCCAGCTGCTGAGCCTGAAGCTCTGTAAGCAACAAACGAGTCAGGCTTTTTAGCATCTAACTCACTAACCTTGATCATTGAGATCATGCGCCCTACTGCCTTTTCACCGCGCACATAGCGAATGACACTCGGACATATCCTCGACATTGCACTGATCTCGAGTTTCGTCGCATTTGATCGAATACATATTAGTTAATGTCAGAATCTTTCCATTCTTCGACATTCACAACTTGTACTATCTGTGCCATCAATTAGATTACCTTGCTTTGGATAAGAGGCGACACGTACTTGGCATTTTGAGGCTTGTTTTGTTAAATCCTACGCGATTTATCATCCTTTGCCATAGCAAATTCAAACCACTTATTAAATAAGCCACCTACATTTGCTTTGTTGAAATGGACGGCAATAAAAAAACTGTGGGGTCTGAACAAAACTGGGGGGGGGGCTTGTGACCCCCGGCCCCATAACTGGTTACGGCCCTGGTATACATCAGTTTCAAAGTAAGATTTAAGCATTTCTATATGCATTTCAATAACCATGTGATAATTTTGTGGAATTAAAAAAATGCAAGAAAAAATTGAACCACTAATTCGGGTTAACCTGTCTGTCATCCGATTGATCAGACCACGTGGTCCAAAAAAACAAAGTTTTCCTATAGTATCCCCCAAGTGCTTTCATTTCAACATATTTTCACAGAGTCTCAGACCTGAGTCTTTCTGCATCAACGTTGTGAAATTGCAAATTCTTAATCAGAAACTGCATTTAATGATTGGTTAATGCACAATGAAAAAGCAGTAAACAAATTAATTTTCCGAATTTTGTTGTAGAAGTGTTAATTTTTTGGTATCAAAGACATTTTCTTTGAAGTTTGTAACAATATAAAAGATATTGCCTTGTAACAGTATACTAAACAATTTATTACATATACCTTATACCTAAACATGTAATCTGACAGTTTGAAAAGAAATAACTTGATAAAAAAATGAGAAGGGCGCGGAATGGGGGGTGCCCACGGCACGCGCTGCACGTAAATCTTTCACTGACTCAACTCTTGACTAAAATTTATTTTAATCAGTAAAGGAACAAGAAAATTAACAACACCCCACTAGTTTTTATAACGCATAAATACAATTTCAAAAGCTTTAATCTACTGCAGGCGTCTGCAGGTCGCATAACAGAGTTATCATGGGCGCCCGCAGGGGGGCCAAAACAGAAACTTACCCCCTGGTTGGATTGATAAAAAAAGTAAGGCAAAAATAGACACAAAATTTATAATTACAACCTTTATAGTTAAATTTAACAACCGTGACTTTTTCCATTGTCATATCGATATCATCATCATGATATAATGATGATGGCTAAAATAAAATAAATTTAACTAAAAATTGTACTCTATATACCCAATTTTTAACAAAAAATTTCAAAAATGTTCTTGGGACTCAATTGAGCTCCAAGAGCCCACACAACTTTGGGAAAAAACGGGAGAAAGAATTTGAGAAAAAAGGCAGAAACAGGGGCGCAACCAGCCAAAAATACTGGGGGGGCTAGAGTGTGAAAAAGAAAAAAAAGCCCACCACAGCAAAAATTTTTTTTGACTATCTTTAGTCTGCAGTCTTTTTTAGTATTTTTAATAATTTATTAATGAAAGAAAAGAAAGACTGCAAACTGAAGATAGTCAAACTCAGTCTTAAAACCAGTTAAAGCCATTGTAAAAAAATTTCTTGAATAAATGTAGCACACCCCCAGTTTTAAAAAGGGAAGAAAGCCCGCCGCAGGGCGAAAATTTTTTTTTGACTATCTTCAGTCTGCAGTTTTTTTGGTATCTTTAAGAATTTGTTAATGATAGAAAAGAAAGACTACAAATTGAAGATAGTCAAAATTAATCTCAAACCAGTTAAAGCAATTATAAAAAAAAAGTTTATGAATAAATGTAGCACCACTCACCTCCCGTCCTCACCCAAAAAAACCCCTCATATTTGGAGAAATTGCAGGGCCTTTCGATTTGGCTTCGGGGTGGGGGAGCTTGCCGAAGTTTTAAGAAGGGAAGAGAGCCCGCCGTAGACGAGGTTTTTTGGACTATCTTCAGTTTGCAGTCTTTTTGGTATCTTTAAGAATTTATTAATGATAGAAAATAAAGACTACAAACTGAAGATAGTCAAAATCAGTCTTAAACCAGTAAAAAATAAGTTTATGAATAAATGTATCACCCTCCCACCCCCTACCCAAAAAACTCATCGAATTTGGAAAAATTGCAGGACCCTCCGATTTGGACTGGGGTAGAACCCCCTGCCTCCTCCTTAGTTGCGCCCCTGGGCTAAGAAGGAAAAAATAAAAGCTTCCCTTTTCCTGGAAAACATTTCTGCGGGCGCCCATGACAGTTATTACTACGTTTTTCTTAACTTGCTTTCTTGTCTGTGTTTCTGTTTGTCCGCGATTTATATTTTCATTCAAATAATGCCACAGAAACAAGGTCGCTGGTCGGGTTACAGAGTAAGTCGCATAAGAAAAACAAATTTCAATCCGTGCAAAATTTTTAGGTCGTATAGACACTAAAGTCGCATAACGGAGTGTCGTATAAGAGAGCTCCTACTGTATAATAATGTTGAATAGACCTAATTGTAAATGGCAACACTGGTTATATTTCTTTATGATAATTTAAGTCTTTGTAGTTTTTGTTCTTGTTTTTGTTTCGGTGTTTTGAGTGTTTCTAATTTATTTAGCTATTATGTCGTTCGTTATAGAAAAAAGTGATATTTTAAAACTGTTTACTGATCAAAGTGATCGTGTTAGTTTTGTAAACAACGATAAAGCGTTTAGCTCCGCCTGGACAAATTTCGCTCTGGTGTATGTCGACAATGTATTTACTAATTTCATAAAGTGCCTTAGTTGCGATGTACTGTTAAAATGGAAAAAAAGCTATGGAACCAGTGGGCTAATACATCATGTAAGGTCATGCCCTAAAAGAAAAGCTTGTTACCAAGAATTGCCATCATTTGCTCAGCTTCCAGGTTTTTCCATTGTGAAAGAAGAGCCATACGAATATGACTATGATTTGTTTAATATCAGCACCAATACGAAGAGTGAAATAGCTGATGTTATTGTTGCAATGTGTGCAAAAGATATATTGTGAGTTTTCAAATTGGTCAGTCAGTAGTAGAGCAAATTATCATCAGAAATAGAAATATAAAGTTATAAAGTAAAATTGAAAATATCATTTTAACTAAGTTTATATGGAAGTGACACCTATAAAACAATACATTACATTATTACCAAGCCAGTCCCAAGCCTGGATAAAGGAGAAGGGACAGTTAAAGATCAAATATGTTCTACGACAGAAAATACTTAGGTGCTTTCTAAGCACACTCATTTCAGTCTTAAAACACCTGGTGTAAAAGTGTAAACTATTATTTAAAAAAATTATTAACTAAATATTAGTTACACTTTCCTATTTTATTTTGTTGATTTTGTACGTAGAAATCTTAAAAAAAAACTTAAATATATATCTATATTTATTATTTAATGACTTTTAAAGGCCTTTAGATATTGTGGAAGGACCTGGTTTCAAATTTTTTGTTGAAAAATTGTTAGATGTTGGTGCAAAACTTGGTGATGTAAATGTCAACGATTTACTTCCTTCTTCCTTGACAATCTCGAGACATTTGAATCAGGAATATGAAAAATTAAAATTCAAGTACTTGGAAGAAGTACTCGCTGTATCCAGATTTGGGACCACATGTGACATATGGACAGGTGAAAACATAAATGGGTCGCACTTAATAGTCACCATGCACTTTATTACTCCTAATTGGGAACTACGTGATTTCGTTATCGGAAGAAGAACCATAAGTCAACCGCCCACGGCCGAGTACATAAAATCAAATGTGAATGAAATCGTTAGAGACTTTCATTCTGAACGAATTAATAATATCTATATAACCGATAACGTGGAGAATATGAAGACCGCTTTCAGGGATAAAATCTGGCTGAGTAGTGCTTGTCACGATTTGAATTTAGTGCTGAATATTGGATTGAATTCAGCTGACACACCTTCTGAATTTAATTTTCTTCTCTCAAGTTGTAAACAATTGTTATCTTTGGCCCGAGAAACTAGTCTGAGTAACACATTGAATTTGGTTTTAAAGCAAGGTTTTTCTACGCAGTGAGTTTTGTTGGTTGTTTATAAAGTTATTAAAGTAAATTTTCTTAAAATAAGCAGTTCGATCTCTAATACTTTCAGGTGGAACAGCACTTACAACATGATGGAATTGATTTCAAATAACATCGAAAGTTTCAAAGCGGATGTAAATTTGTCACAGTGTGCCAAAGACATCAATTTAAACTTACTCAAGGATCTGATAGAGGTTCTGAGACCATTCAGAGATGCTACAAATTTGTTAACTTCCTGCCAATCACCAACCCTTCACTTGGTCATCCCCACGAAATACAAACTCGTAAGAAATCTCTCAACACTCGGTGACGATACTGAGGTTATCAAGCAGCTGAAGAGAAATTTAATGATTTCGCTCGAACAGCACATGGTTATCGGAGATCTGCATTGGGTTGCATCTCTTTTAGATCCGAGAATAAAAAATAGCAATATTTTGATGTCTAGAGAGCACAAGGAGCTGGCTATAAAACAGTTGAAGAAACTGGTTGATGAAGTTAATTCCGTCAACGGTCAGAGTTTCGATCCTGAGCCGCCATCAAAAAAGCACAAGGTATTTGTTCATACATATGTGCAAATTATAAGACTCTGCTATTTTTTTCCACTCATCAGTTAATGTGACTTGCTTAAAGGTGTCTGAAAACAGAGAAGATTTTCTGGCTGATTTGTTTGACGGTGACTCTTCGATGAAAGGTGACTCGGAGGTTGACTTGTATCTAGCAAACGTGGAAGCATCTGGAAATATTTTAGAATTCTGGAAAAGAAAGGTTACTTATTTGATGATTCAGTGTAAATGGCACGTTTAAACATATTTATTCTATATATATATGTTTAAACATATTTATTCTATATATATATATGTTTAAACATATTTATTTTATATATGTTTAAACATATTTGTTCCATATATGTTTAAGCATATTAAGTCTATATATGTTTAAACATATTAAGTCTATATATGTTTAAACATATTTATTCCATATATGTTTAAACATATTTATTCTATATATGTTTAGACATATTTATTCTATATATGTTTAAACATATTTATTCCATATATGTTTAAACATATTTATTCCATATATGTTTAAACATATTTATTCTATATATGTTTAAACATATTTATTTCATATATGTTTAAACATATTTATTCCATATATGTTTAAACATATTTATTCTATACCACCGGAAAGGTTGCACTGTGGCCGAAACTGTCGACGGTGGCAAAAGAAATTTTGGCAGCACCTGCAAGTAGCACTTCATCTAAAAGATTCTTCTCACTCACTGGACTTTCATTAATAGACAGACAATCCACTTCTTCGCCTCGCAATGTCGACCAGTTACTTTTCATTAACTCTTGCTCGTAATTTTAATTAGTTAATTAATTAATTAATTTGTGTTACTTCGTGTACGTACAAAGTACGAATGTTTGTGGCATAGCGAGACTTCTCATGCCTGCCAAAGAGTGGGACCGGCATGTTATCGATCAAGATACTTTTGATTGCAAAGTTATTATTTTTTTAAAGTACAGTTTGGATGCATTTCAGTTTACTGCCACATTTGATAGTGACTAAAACATTTGCACAACTATGTATACAGTTGAAACAATGTTTTTATATTTTTGAAAATAGTTCAATAAAAATTAACAAAAACAGACTGGTCGGTTCTATTATAGCCAAGTTGGTACAGTGTCAGATTTGAATGCAAAAGGTTTGTGGTTAAACTTCCATTTGTTGCCTAGTAGCCCACATTATCACAAAATTAGCAGATATAATCGTTTATTCACGGGGCATGTAAAATGCCAGCACCACAAATATTTGTTTAAAAAGTTTATCAGGATCAAAATAACTAAAAATTTGTCTTGCTGGACTAGCCAGGTGTCTCGAAAACATAGTTTTAACATGGGCACCTGTAGGAATGAGTTCCTGGAAATTTTTTAAATTTTTTGCTCGAAATTGGGTATATAAAGAACAATTTTCAGTTGACTATTTCATTTAGCATCATAATATAGCTTTCAAATTGTCGTAAAAACATGCTGAAAAATACAAATGCTTCAGTGTGGAAGGTGCATATCTTAGACACAGCCAAACTGTCCGCATGCTGAAATTAATTACCTATATACTCTATATAGCATATGAATTAATGTCAATAAGCCGCTTTTTTAGCTAAACTTTGAATATCGATAACTGCTTTAAACTGTATAACTTATTGTTTGGTTTGCTCTTTGAAAAGGAATGTAAGTTTTTCTTAGGACAATGTATACAACTGTGCTAAAAGATTAGTTTTTTGTATTCTTTGAAATTCAGTTTCTGTTTTTTTTCTGAGCAAAATGTTTTCTGTGACAACTTTCGCTGTAGGGAATGTACAATTACAATTACATATCAGTGATATCAAGCAGTAACTTTGCAATTTGAGATGCTAGTCGCAGGTAATTTTCAAGAATTTTTTTAATAATTTTTCCTAGCTATTTTTTTTCTTCAAAATTGTTTATACTGTTTTGCCTGGAGTTCCAGTTCGTTTAGCCAAAATTATTAAGCTTTTTAGTACACTCATACGCTTATGGTGGCAAATGTACCCTCCGTCAGAAATTCCTGGCTACGCGCTTTACATAATAGCTAAATTTATAATAAACTAGCAGTGCCCGTAGCGGCTTCGCTCGCATGAAATTAGAGAGTTTGAACCGTGCATCCATAGTAGAGATCATTTTTTTAGGTCTCGGCTCGGCCCGTCGACAAATTAGCCCAGCCCGTTTTAAAAACCCAAACTCCTGGCCCGGCACAGCCCGTCTGAATTAGGCCCGGCCCATTTTTACAGGCCTAGAAGTTCTATATACTTGATGAAAAACTTCGGCCCGTCCCACCTTGACCTCAGGTTTGACCCGGCCAAACTGAAGACCCTAAAATAAAATAAAATAAAAAAATTCTAAAAATCCCCGAGCAACGCCGGGTAACCCCGCTAGTATATATATATATATATATATATATATATATATATATATATATATATATATATATATATATATATATATATATATATATATATATATATATATATATATATATATATATATATATATATATATATATATATAGTTCCTGCTTGCTCACCCACTCCGCTCCGCTCATTTTGTGACGGATTTTAAATTTTTTTCTCTATATTTGATTCCCCTTGACTCCCAAGGTTGTGTGAAAATTTCATTACGATCAGATGAATGGTGTAGCAATGCATAAGGAACATACATACAAACATTCATTTATATATATATATATATATATATATATATATATATATATATATATATATATATATATATATATATATATATATATATATATATATATATATATATATATATAAATGTATATATATTCATATAGATATATATGTATGTATATATATGTATGTATATATATATATGTATATATATAAACATATATATATATATGTTTATATATATATATATATATATATATATATATATATATATATATATATATATATATATATATATATATATATATATATATATATAAATGCATTTCTATCTGTTGCATTTTCCTATGAAAAGGACATAACTGCACCTCTTTGTTTTTCCATTATAATTTTTTAAAATAATTAAAAAAAATATTCTAAAAAGCCTACAACCTATCCTCAGACCTACCAAATGTACACAAAAAATTTCATTAAATCGGTGCAACCGTTTCGGAGGAGTTTGAAGTCAAACACTATGACACGATATATATATATATATATATATATATATATATATATATATATATATATATATATATATATATATATATATATATATATATATATATATATATAACCAATAATTTGAGAATGGTGCTTGTAGTTCAGTCAGTAGAAGTAGTCAGTAGCAGGAAAGTTCCATCGGACCAAGATCAGAGCCCTATTATAGAAGACATCAATTTGTGTTAAGAAAAAATAAAACACAATGAAATCTTTCTTTAGCGGTAGTCAGTTGGAATAGATTACTAAGATTACCAATATGCGTTATATCGGCCGAATTGTATTTAGTTGTTTAATGAATTATACACAACTAGCAGTGCCCGTAGCGGCTTCGCTCGCATAAAATTAGAGAATTTGAACCGTGCATACATAGTAGAGTACTGCACGGATCAATTTTTTAGGTCTCGGCTCGGCACGTCGACAACTTGGCCCAGCCCGTTTCAAAAACCGAATATCCTGGCCCTGCACGGCCCGTCTAATATGGGCCCGGCCCGTTTTTACAGGCCTAGAAGTTCTATATACTTGATGAAAAACTTCGGCCCGTCCCACCTTGACTTCAGGTTTAGCCCGGCCCGTCTGAACACCCTAAAATCACTAAAATGTTTATATACTTGGTTAAAAATCTCGGCCCGTCCCACCTTGATTTAAGGTTTAGGCAGGGCCTTATGAAGACCCTAAAATGACGGCTTGGCCCGTCCTTCCGGTGATAAACTGAACTCATCTACTTTTGACCGGCACAAAACCTCAAAATACCAATTTTCACATCTGTAGCACTTACAGTTTTTGAGTAGCAGTTATTTTAAAATCAAATAACCCTTTTTCCACCCCATATTTGAAGTCCTGGAAACCAAATTTTCAAAAAATGGTAAAACACGTATATCATTATTTCTGGAGTAGAAACCAAATACTAATTTTTACTCCTGCAGCATCTACAGTTTTCGAGTAGCAGTTACATTAAAAACCAAATAACATTATTTTCCATCCCACATTTGAGGTCCTGGAAACCAGATTTTAAATAAATGGTAAAACACGTATATCTTTATTTTTAGAATAGAAACTAAATACTAATTTTTACATCAGTGGTATTTACAGTTTTTGAGTAGCAGTTAGTTTGAAAAACAAATAACCCTATTTTCCACCCACATTTGAAGTCCTGGAAACCAAATTTTCAGAAAATGCTAAAACACCTATTTCATTATTTTGGGAGTAGAAACAAAATACTAATTTTTACTCCTGTAGCATTCACAGTTTTTGAGTAGCAGCTACTTTAAAAACCAAATAACCCAATTTTCCAACCAACATTTGAGGTCCGGGAAACCGAATTTTCAAAAAATGGTGAAACACCTATTTTTTTATTTTTTAAGAAAAATCCATATACCAAATTTCAAAATTTCCTCATATTTTGGTTTTCGAGATATACATTGTTTTAGAAAAAAGTTTGTTTTTCAGTTTTTTCCCCTCAGGAGCAAAATTTTCAAAAATCCTTTCTTAGCGGATGTTTACGCTATAAAAGTAATATAAGTTCCAAATTTCACGTTCCTAGGATGAGGCGTGTGAGCTCGGCGTTGATTATCAGTCAGTCAGTCAGTCAGTCAGTCAGTCAGTCAGTCAGTCAGGACATGTTCTTTTATATATATAGATAACAACAAGCTATTTGCTGATATAATTTTTATTGTTTTTTTTTAATCTAAAACGTGCTCTTTCCAATGCTCATCGGCATTTTGCTAGTCAATCACGAAAGTTTGTTGAACGAGCACCTGCATGTTTGTTTGTTTGCCGCAATGGAAAAACAGCTGATGAGGACGAAACTTTATTAGGCTTGTCTGTTATTCAATTCGGTTTTCTATGAACGTGAGATGAAAGAAGGCGGTAAAAAAAGAAATGAAAAAAAATTTCGGTACAAAGAAAGTCGGGAGTTTTAAAAAAACAGGTGCACGGGTGACAGAGAAGGAAATTGGTAGAGAGAGAAGGAGGAAAAGGAGGGTGAGAGAGGGTGGAAGAAGTAAGAGTGATGGAATGCGTGAGAAAGAAGAAAATGATTAAAAAAAGTTATAAAAACAACAGGTTCGTGTCGAGAGAAGAAGAAGTGCTTGTTATCTGGAAAGATGTGAGCGGATGCACGTGTGCCAATTGTTGATAAGAAAGCTAAAGAGGGACTTTCCAGTTATGAGGGAAGGAGAGATAATAACGCTTATAAGACAAAATAAGGAAGATTATGATGGTGATGATGATGATGATGATGATGATGATGATGATGATGATGATGATGATGATGATGATGATGATGATGATGATGACAACGATGGTTATAATGATGATGACGACGACAACGATGGTTATGATGATGATGACGACAACGATGGTTATGATGATGATGACGACAACGATGGTTATGATGATGATGATGATGAAGACGCTCTGGTGTGGAGAATAATGGAGAGTTGATTGAATAAATGCCACGAAAAAATTACGTATATAATAATATAATAGTATGCCACAGCGACCAGCAATCAGTCAGCAATCAATGGCAATCATAACTTGAAATGAGAAAAACATCAAATGCAGACTTGTTAGAGAAACAAATCCACGTTTTCTTATTATTTTTTTCTATAACATTTATTACCAAATTTGGTTTTCGATGTACAATGCTTAGAATGGCAAGTGATACCAGAAGTGAGAGAATAAAAAACGAGATAATCTCTCACTAGACATAACATTTTTTTACTTTGTCGATCATAACTGCGATATTGTGGTCCATAAATCAGATAACAAATTCATTACAATATTTATAGCATATTATCACGGTTCTGCATGTGATCATAGTTCTTTAATTATTAAGAAAATTAACATAAAAAGTTTATTATCTTTTTGAGCCACAAAGTTAAAATTAAAATTATTAGCTCAATCAGTAGTGAGGAGAAGCTGGATATGCATATGCAGCTTTTATAATAGTGTTTTTTTATTCTATTCAGAAATAGTTACATAATTGAAAAGGTCAAATTAATAATTTTTATCATTAAAAACTCTTTAACAAATAGATCTTGAAAAATTCAAACGTAAAAAAAGTATGGCTTCAACTTTATCCTTTCTATATTTGCCACGGAATTTTTTAGTTGAGGATGATTATGCTTAAAACTCACTTTAAGTGAAACTTTAAAATATAATTTCAATGAGACGTAGGGATCTGTATAAATTAGATGCTAACGCAAAGAGAGTGTTTGTTTATTAAAATAAAATTAGAAAAAAATCAACTGACAACGTCTATGATAAATTAGTGCAGTAATAACTGCTGATAAGACTTGATTATGACTCTCAAGTCCAGCGGCGGATCCAGGAATTTCGTAAGGGGGCCCCAATTTTTTTTCAGTTTTTTTGCTGTCGTTATAAAGCCCGTTGTAAGATATCTTGAATTTTTTTATTTAATAAAACCAAACAAAAGGAATCTAAATTAAACTTTTAAACTAATCGCATTTTTCCCCTCTTTTTTCTTTTTTTTTCTCTCACTTTCTTTCTGTATTTTTGCTCTCTGGAGCAACAACATCACAAAACACCTCTTTTTTCATCATAGAGTTAGGTCATCAGACACTAAAAACCTAAAATTAAGTGAACCATGAAAAACTTTTGTAATTAGGCGGCTACGAATTGTTTGCAATTTTTTTATGATAATAAGTTTATAAAATAGAAAAGCCTTGACCACATTCTTCTAAATACTTGATATGTGAAATATGTGTAAATTGAAAATATAAGAAACTTTCGAATCAATATAGAAAAAACTAAGTTTTTATTATAACTTTTTACTTTAAAAATCAAATATCGCATTCATTAAATAAACTAAAAACTGGGTGTTCATTTCTTTACAGAAAAGTTCAAACCTTTAAATCTTCAATTTTACACTTCTTAGGCTAATTTTGGGGCCTTATTTCTATTTCTTGGGGTCCAAAACTACGTCAGGGGGCCCACTGAAAATTCAGAAAGAGAATACAATCTTGGTTTCCTCCAAATGGACGTCCCTGAACTTACAGCTTTTATTCATATTACAAATGATTACTGTTTTAAAAACTTGTTGAGCCATCTAAATTTATTTAGAAAAAGGTAGGTTTCATTTTTAACTTTTTTACTGGACCTGCCGGTGAAAGGCTAAATGTTTTCAAATGCTTTTATTTAACTTCATTCGTCTGTTTGTTTGTTTGTCTGTGGTGATTAAACCTTAGAAACAAAAATTCACCCACTTTTCGACCACCTAGAGCTCTAAAACTTTCAGGAAAGCTTAATTCTGGATGACAATACATGAATTTAATGTTTCCGACATGAATTAAGTATTAAATCAATTGAAATTAATCAAAGTTGTCCGTGAGGGTTAGTGTTAGGATTAGGGTTAGATAACAACTAATCCATACATCAAGTTAGATTTATGAATTTTGATTTCATATAAAAGAAATAATATACAAGATTGAGCGTAACGGTTGTTTTAGATTCAAAAATTTTAGTTCGTTGACTCAGATAAAGAGGCAAATAAAAGCATTTTTTAAACTTATTTTTTATCTTTACTTGTTTGATATATTATTTGAATTATATTTTGTATTGAATTGGTTCGAAAAGGCCTGAAATTCTTAAAAATCTGCCAATTATCAGAACTATTGATGGTCGAGAGGTGAATTTAGTAAAGATAAAGCTTCAGGATACAAACGAACAAAATAATATTGGAAGCTAATTAAAAATTTAATGTTTAAATTTTTTAAACTTCTAAGGGGGCCCGGGCCCCCTGCCCCATCCCTTGGATCTGCCACTGCTCAAGTCAACATATTAATCGCACCGCAAGGATGTGTTCTCGGTTCTCTATATAATTTAGTTTTGGTGACCAACAAAATGTTAAGGTTGAAAGTCTTCTATGAGCCTCATTTTTTCAAAGTTTCGCCTTTAAGATCTTGACCATAAATTCGTAATTATTTGTCGTTTTAAATTTGATTACATAGGCCTTGATATCAAATGCTGAAAAAGACGATAAAATTGATTCCCTGGCACTTTTTGACCCAGCCACTGAGTAAAATTTTTGTGAGTTTTGGGATAAATTGTAACAATCCTTAGATATATTTATTTTACTTTGTTCTGTTGAATAGAAATTGATCAAGAAATGATAATTATAAATAGAAATAAAATAAAATAGTACGCATTTGTGATGGCTTCAATGAGTTTACAAACGTCTTCGCAGTGGCATAACGAATGAAAACAATGCACGCTTACAACAAATATTTTCCAGAACTAAAATGAAGATAGCGCCTTAAAAATATTAAATAAGTATTATATTGATTGACAGATAGTTTGTTGTATGTATGTAATTGTATATTTATGTACTTATGTATGTATGTATGTATGTATGTATGTATGTATGTATGTATGTATGTATGTATGTATGTATGTGTGTGTGTGTGTATGTATGTATGTATGTATGTATGTGTGTATGTGTGTATGTGTGTATGTGTGTATGTGTGTATGTGTGTATGTGTGTGCGTGTGTGCGTGTGTGCGTGTGTGCGTGTGTGCGTGTGTGCGTGTGTGCGTGTGTGCGTGTATGCGTGTATGCGTGTATGCGTGTATGCGTGTATGCGTGTATGCGTGTATGCGTGTATGCGTGTATGCGTGTATGCGTGTATGCGTGTATGCGTGTATGCGTGTATGCGTGTATGCGTGTATGCGTGTATGCGTGTATGCGTGTATGCGTGTATGCGTGTATGCGTGTATGCGTGTATGCGTGTATGCGTGTATGCGTGTATGTATGTATGCATGTATGTATGTATGTATGTATGTATGTATGTATGTATGTATGTATGTATGTATGTATGTATGTATGTATGTATGTATGTATGGGCTTGTGCCCCCTGCCCACCTTCTAGTGGCGCTCCTGCGAGGGAGGAAGAATGACCACATTACTCCACTCAAGTCTAGCTTGCACTGGTTGATGGTGACAAAATGTAATATAAACTTTATACAACGGCACGGCGTCAGTCCTTCATTCGCCAAGGTGTCTGACCTCCCTGCGACGTCCAAGGTTATCGTCGTCAACCGCTCTCGTCATTCTTCAAAGGACAAAACTCAGGACCGCTGGATTCCGCATGTTTGCTACAGTCACCAGCTCTGGCTTAGAAATCAATTACATTTAGCCGCATTAAAAATGAACAAGTTTCAAATATTAATATATACTACTTATATTGAGAAGTCTTAGTGTAGACAAAAGAGAAAAAAGAAAGAAAAAACACTTAAATTAAATTTTGATCAGCTCTGCCATCGGAAATACATTGGTAATTTCAATTTTATACTTATTTCTCTCTTGAATCACCTGGTGTAGAGAAAACTAAAAATTAAATTTAAAAAAAAACCTGTGTCTGTTTTCGAGTTTCAGTGTGCGTATTTTAACTCATAAATCACTCCAAGTCAAGTTTAACCATCAAACCATTCATTTCTGTTTGAAATGTTCGTTCTGTTAACATGACGTAACATCACGATGATGAGGCAACGCAATTGATTCGATAAAATTAAAAAAAACTTGCGCTGCATCCATCCGGACAGACAGACAGACAGAGGAATCTCTGGAACTTGCTAGCAAACGTCTGTCGATTGTTTTATGTCCAGATGGTGGATTTGAAGTGCGCGAATTAGTCAACAGACAGCGTTTGTTGTGGAATAGCGAGCGCAACTACTAAATTAACTTCATCGCCATTGTCGTAATCACCATTACGCAACAATAACTCGATACTTACTGTGCGAGCAGCCACGTCACAACACACGCACATACAACATACAAAACATCTTTTTTAGATGATAATTTTCACCTCTTTGTTGGAATTGGCGCGTCTGTTGCCTCTTGTTGTGGTGATCAGCGGTAATGAAGTTGAATTGCAGCCAACTTCAGGGATATATATATATCTGTCGATTCCTTATAACTCCTCCATGGCGAAGCGTGCTAAGGTCTGCAAACTTTTCGAAAAAAGTTTGGAAAAAATTAAAAGGTAATTGAAAAAACATGTTGAAATTGAAAAGTGCATTTTTGATACGGTCGTATGCACGTTGCACGGACACACACATTTTCTTACTCTCTTCCCTTCCCTTTTTCTTTCTTCTCTTCTCTTATCTCTCTCTCTCTCTCTCTCTCTCTCTCTCTCTCTCTCTCTCTCTCTCTCTCTCTCTCTTCTCTTTTTCACTCTTTCTCTTTTTCACTCTTTCTCTTTCACACACACGCTTGTAGTGTTATACAATTTCACATGCACACCCTATATATATAAGTATTTGTAAATGTTACTAATACATTCATATTCTTTTCAGTTTCGAAAGAGGTTGGCAGTTCAGTTCAGACGAGAAAGCAACTGCAAGTGTGCGCGCATGTTTTCACTGCTTATCAACAATAATCATTTGGATTTAACAAACACTGAAAAGTTTTGATGTTGGCATTAATTTCGTTGATGGATACGATAAGAATCTCCTACAGCAGCTGTACAAAAAAGTGAAATAAATAAATAAAACATGCTGCTGATAAGAGAACAACATAATTTTATTAGAAATGAATTTTTGATTAAAAAATAATTAAACTAATCAGTCTGAAGAAGTTGGCTGAACATCGTTTGGATCGCGTTTCACCAACACTACACAAAGTTTGCTAGAACTAATATGTCGGAAGATCCGGCGGGTGAATATTGTACCACAAGAACTTGCGAGGACGACACTGGCACTGCATCAGGTGGAATTTTAAAAATTGGAGTGACGTCGCTATCCAGCAGAAAAGATGACAAAACCGTGAAACTCTCAATAAACATTCCAAACTGTAAAAAACACTTTTCCGTTGAACTTCCGCTTCGGAAAATTCTAGAAGACGACGATGACGAAGGCGGGAGAATTTTAAAAGTAGATGATTTGACAGACGTCTGTCCTAGGTGTTCCCAGGTGAGTCTGTCCAAATTGGCTGAAGAAGATTCCACTGAGATAATAACAAAAGAAATAACTACAAGTCTCAAACAGCTACTTCTGTCGAAGCTTCTTGAACGATTGGCGAAGAGAATGTTGTTTAAAAATTACGAAAAATTTATAGCCAGAGAAACTTCTAGCTGTGATCCTCTCGAAAGCTTTTCAGGAGTATTCCATGCACTTCCACCAAACACATCTGATATTCACGAGAAAGACGACACCGGTACCCAGCTTCAAGAAGATTCAACATCGTCAAAAGTCGTTCCACAGGATCTACTCAATATGACTACCGAAACATCCTTATCAAGTTCAGATGCTTGTAGGCTTTGCTCGATACACGGCCAGATGAAAAGCGTATGCCACAACTCAACCCAAAGTGCAACGGAGTCGACGACAAACCACGATGAAAAAATTGACACTCAAAACTCAGAGGAATTAAAAATTGAAAGAGAAAGAACACCAGGAGAGAAAACATCCAACAGCCTGGCAGGAGCAGTTGCCGAAAAAATAGGAAACAGTCGTCTAGACATCCACACACGAGAAGAAGAAGATCACGTCGGAACAAACGTCTCGAAACAATTTGCAGACGTCGCTACGGAAACCTTTCGAGCACCCGAGAAACTGGACAAGTCCACGACAATCCATTTAGATCAGTCGACTCAAACAGGCGATTACTTCGATAGCAGAGCGTCCGCTTCGACGTTGATGAGGGATTTTCACGACAGCAGAATGTTTTTAAATCAAACATCGTCAGTTTCTTCCAGTTGTCAAACCGACGTAGAGGAAAACTCGGCGTTCGATTTTCCTCTCGGCAGAGCTGAGCTGTTCGAAGAAAGAATTCATCAGACGCCGAGAAATTCAGTTGCCATTCCAAGAAAAAGCCCGTCGATCGCAACGAAAAGTGATTACGACAGCGTCAACGGAGACGAAATCGAGAAAAACAACTTCTCACTGACGGAACGATCCAAGTCGCCTAGGAAATATTCCAATGCTTCTCATGCGCATGACGATTCGGCGACGGAGACCGAGTCGATTTCTTCATCGTTCGTTTCTTCAGCGTCGTCTTCGGCGTTTCAATCTAAAACGGATGGACAGAATCTGAAAAGCGTTATGCAATTCGGTAAAGAGGTGGCACAAGTGTGTAACGAACGCTTCAGAACCTCTCCGCCGAAAGTAAATGAGTTTAAAAAACATCACAATCAATCTCAGATCGTTAACAAAGTAGAAAACAAAAGCAAAGAAGTTGAAGAAACTGCCGTCGCTAAACAGCCTTCGAGGGTTGAAGGTCTCGCGAACAAATACAAAGATCCGAGACAGAGTTTGACGGACAGCTATCTAAAAAGCGCCAGTCAAAAAAATACAACCAATTCCAAACAACCATCTATCGATCAACCCGCTCACTTACGTATTCCAGACTCGGCCACTCCGAAAAGCTCGCCTCCTTCGACCATGAACTCACACGCTTCTGCTACCAGCCCTGGCGGTAAATCCCCAGAGAGCGACAAATCAAAGCCGACGCAGCAGAGAGGTAGATCATTTTCCATAAAAAGCACCGGCGATGAACCGAAACGCACGTTCGATTTCGGCCTCAGTTATGCTAAGAAACTACCAAACGGGCCGCAAGAAAGCAGTCAGAACCTGGCGGCATCCGCTCTGACGCAACAGTCTAAACCGCAGTTAGACCAACAGTCCACCAATCCTGCATCACGAACTTCCAACAGTAATCCTACTTCCAGTGGAGAAAGTAAAACACAACCTTCAAAGTCCAGCAGCAGCAGAACAAGTTCTGAAACGGCAAACAAAACCGACACTGGAACCGATTCTGATGCTACCAGTATCCGCTCCAATATAAGTACCTCGGCATCTTCTTCTCTCAAACCAACGCAACCCATTGAACCGGGCGGACCCCAAGCTTCAAAAGAGCCTAGCAGTAAAAAGCCCACGCCAAACACCACCGTGGGCACACCTGCAACGAAAAAACCTCAATCCTCGTTCAAGAACCTGCTGTCCGCTTTCGAGACCAAGGCGCAGGACAAGACTCCAGCCGGCACTAAAAAGTTTGTGTTCAAATAACCAAATGTTGTGACGTTAAGAAGCATTTGGTTTGAGTTATAAATTTCCGTAACAAGTTTGTTTCAACAGTTCCTAATATTTCATTCTTTTAAAGGAGTATAAATAACTGTGTAAATATTTTTAAAACTATATTAATTTATGTCCTTTTGCAAAAGTGAATTGTGTTCACTGAGATTTTCATTTTTTTTTTAGGAGAATAAAACATATTAAAGTAAACGTAGTTACTGCGTAGGAATTTTTGAAATACCAGCACATGCAAATTCACCTGCACCATCGCACATTCGCTATTTTTATTTGCTAAGCTTAAAATGAAGAAAACATGGTTGTAGGATTTCTGTACATCAATGTTCTTTGTTCATCTTTTGAAAAGAACAAACATTCTCATGTGAGAGGAAAGTGGAGTGAAAGAGAGAAAGAAAAATAACGTGCAAAAAAGTGAATGAAAGAAATAAAAGCATGCAAAGAAGTGAATGAAAGAAATAAAAACATGCAAAGGAGTGAATGAAAGAAATAAAAGCATGCAAAGGAGTGAATGAAAGCATGCAAAGGAGTGAATGAAAGAAATAAAAACGTGCAAAGCGGTGAATGAAAGAAATAAAACATGCAAAGAAGTGAATGAAAGAAATAAAAACATGCAAAGGAGTGAATGAAAGAAATAAAAGCATGCAAAGGAGTGAATGAAAGCATGCAAAGGAGTGAATGAAAGAAATAAAAACGTGCAAAGGGGTGAATGAAAGAAATGAAAACATGCAAAGAAGTGAATGAAAGAATAAAAACATGCAAAGGAGTGAATGAAAGAAATAAAACATGCAAAGAAGTGAATGAAAGAAATAAAAACATGCAAAGAAGTGAATGAAAGAAATAAAAATGTGCAAAGAAGTGAATGAAATAAATAAAACATGCAAAGGAGTGAATGAAAGAAATAAAAGCATGCAAAGGAGTGAATGAAAGCATGCAAAGGAGTGAATGAAAGCATGCAAAGGAGTGAATGAAAGAAATGAAAACATGCAAAGAAGTGAATGAAAGAATAAAAACATGCAAAGGAGTGAATGAAAGAAATAAAACATGCAAAGAAGTGAATGAAAGAAATAAAAACGTGCAAAGAAGTGAATGAAAGAAATAAAAATGTGCAAAGAAGTGAATGAAATAAATAAAACATGCAAAGAAGTGAATGAAAGAATTTAAAACATGCAAAGGAGTGAATGAAAGGAATAAAAATATGCAAAGAAGTGAATGAAAGAAATAAAAACATGCAAAGAAGTGAATGAAAGAAATAAAAACATGCAAAGAAGTGAATGAAAAGAAAATAATGTGCAAAGGATTTTGAAAGATGGAAAAGTGATCCGAAAAATAAAACAAATTATAGTAACTACTACAACAAATTATAGTAACTAGTAACTACTGCCAAAACAATAAAAAAAGTTAGTTGATGTTAAAAAGCAAGATGAGGAGGTATATAGAAATGAGTTGCATTGAGGTAAAAGATGATAATAACTTTAACACAGAACTTGGAGGAGTAGGTCAAATCCATGTAAAGAACGATGATTTAATATTGAACAAACACCTATAAAATAAAAGACATAACAACTCACACAAACACAAAACAACTAAATTCAAGTGTGGTTGAAAAATACGCCTGAGTACCCAACAAAGGACGTACCATTTGAACCCGAAGAATAAGAAAAACTTCTCTTTTCGCAGAATGTAACAGATCTATAAAGAGCGCACTTGAATCGGATAACGAATAATAATTGTACGTTAACTTTACAAAACACCGACCGAAGTCATTTCTGGAATGTTACTTGGAGTTTAAGTGCAACAAATGCAGAAGAAGTGATATTTATTTTTTCCTTAAAACGTGTGTAAAACATAAATTCTAGATGATTTGCAACACTTCGACAATGTGGATGGTCTGCAACATGCACAAGTGTGGATGGGGAGGTACAGTTTATTACGTTGATTTACTGCACGAGTTGTATTATATTCAATAAAGAGCAAGCTCGAATACTAGCATTCTACAAGAAAAATACGACACGGATATGATTTACACGCCGAAACTTGCGCAAAAAAACAGATAAATAAGGATTTATATAAATGCTACCTGAGAAGATCCATCTGTGTTAAATTCCAGTTTGGAAAAACACAGACTAGATGGATGGATGGATGCATGGAAACCTGCAAAAAAATGTTCATAAAAAATACTTGTGATGGCATTGGCAATGAGATGCAAAAAATTGGCACATCTTGATGTAATAAGTAACAATATCAATAACAATAATAATAATAATGATGATAAAACAACCCAAATCAGGTCAAAGAGATAGAATGTACGTACGTTGCGTAATAGCTACTTAGAGTAATAATGATTATTTATTGTGCAACACAAAGTGGTCCCCCAGGATGAAGATGTATGCTCAAGAAACAAAACACAGACGTAACAAAACAATAACCAACAACCCTTGATAGATTGACAAAAAATCTGGTTGAAAGATAGCTTTCGACAGCAACGAAGCAGACAATGTTTTCTTGAAAACTTCGACCCGGTTAATAAAAATACTCAGAATATACGTGAAAACTGCAACTTAATGTTCAACTGAACTCGCAAAAAACCTTTTCACCTAACTAATCGTTTAATATCACATAGAGTATCACAACTACATAAACGCAGAATTTTGCGTACAAGTTCGGGTAAAAAAAGAGAAAAAAAAACTTGAACATATTAAAACATCCTGGATACGAAACAAAAGTACAAACTCAAATCCACATCAGATAGAACAGAAAACAACTTTAAAAAACATACATTTACATCACTGCTCTAATGATAAACACTTTTTACTTAATGTTAAAAACAGAAAACAAAGGCCTGCTTAAAAAAAAAACTGCCAGGCAACAAGCGAATGCTTTCTTATTTCTATCAACAGATTAGCCATCTCTCTCGTAAAACAATGGCAATGAAGCATAACAACAACAACGGTTATGATACAATACAGCTTGCTTCCAATCAATCTTCAAGAAGCTTGACCCATTTGCTTAAAAAAAGTCCCGAACTATTAGTAACCAACGAGGTTCCGTACATCCACCCGTCATCAAATATTTTCATCACAAGGATCGGCTCTCCAATGTTCAGTTTAAGTTCGTCGGAGTTTCTTGGCTCGACGTCTCCAACAGCTATGAACCTGACAGCATCCGAGATATATTAACTATTTTAAACATCTGCAAATCTAAAACATTGTTTAATTACGTTCCAACATTTCTAACCTAATTCCTTCTTTTTGATAGATATTGACAATCTTTTCCAGGTTGCCTGTGAAACGTTTAACTTCCTTTACTACTTTAGGTAATTTTTCCTGTTCTTTCACCAGCTGGACGAACTTGATCGGAACCAGTCCCTTCTTGACACCAAGTCGCCCCTCGTACCATTGGTCATTCAGTTGACTCGTAATTGTTATAAAGTCGTTCTGAAATCATTATTACAGAAAACCTGACATTATTATTATTACGAACGAGCTGCACAAATTCATGGAAATTCAAGAATCACGGTAAGTAAATACTGTCAACCCCAAATAACCCGATCCTGCTTCTTTTTTATCCCAAAGAGGAACATTCTTGGAAACAAAAAAGTGGGGGGCAACATTTCTTGGAGATGAAAAGCTGGGGGCTAATTTTTCTAGCTTTGAATTAATGAGAGTTTAGTAATTTTTATAGCTTTATAAAAGCTAAAAATACATAAAAATTATAAAACCAAAATTAATTGCCATAATAAACCTTATCAAAATGTAAAAAATCAAGAAAACGTTTAAACAGAACAAAATCATATAGGTAAATGATTCACACCACCTGTTTGAAAGAAAGTTCTTCAATTCTACTCCCAGTGTAATTCTGCAGTGCTTTTGCTACTTTTGCTTTCTTGAAACCCTGCAAAATTCAAGTATATTTTATTCCAACTTAGAAACGCTTCAACATCAAAATTCCATCTAGCGATTTTTCACTAACATTCACTTGGACTTTCCGAACATCGTTTGCTAAACTTAATACATCTTCATCATGCAACTCGATTCTAATAATTAAATTTAAACATAAAAAATAAATAATTTTAATCAAACTCGTAACTTATACAAATTTAAATAATAACAAAAGGTGGGTTTCATACCTTGACATATTTTGCGCATTGTACGAATACAAATTTAAGTTCCTGGAATGCGGATACGAAAGCCCTTCCGAATGTGGTTTTTGTGAAAATTGATTGAAACTGTGTTTAGCGGGCTTGACAGAAGAATTTTCTGCCACCGTTGTTGTTGAACTGACAGTCTTGTTAGAAACGTCAGGTTTTTTTACTGAATTATTTGATTTTGTATTCCATGAAATCGTAGATTCCTTTCTGAAAAAGAATGCCAACAACGATTTCACAGCTTTATTACAATATAAACTTTACTTGTATATATATAATATTTATCCAACCCATCTGCTATGTTTTCATGGTCCGTTTGATGCAAAGATATGCTCTTCATAGAAATTGAACTCCTGATATTCTATAAATATATATATATATATAACAATTTGGAAAACTAAACAATATAACTTTTTAAGTAATATTTCTAACTTCAGAATCAAAAGGTTCATAATTTTCAATATTCCTCAATGTTGTTAATGTAGGCTTGGTGACTTCTAATACCTCCCGATCCAGATTATTTCTTAAAAAAAAATTATTTTCGACGAAGTATTAAGACAACATCAATAAAATATCATTAAAAATCTTTCTCACTTAGAAAATGATTCATTTCTGTCTTCTGTGAGGAGATGAAAACAAAAAATAAGTTTTAAAAATATAAAAATTTACTCAAGAGTAAAAATGGAAATTTATTTAAGAACATTAACCTGTTCTTTTATTAATGATGATGTTCAAACATAATGGATCTTCATGATCTTTAGCTATAAATTAAAAGTTAACTTATACTTCAAAAATTCTCTGATGGTAGTTATTATTGATGTGCCAATCTCAAGTGGTAATTGAATTACAAATATAATGAATTGTATTATAACCTATATTATTATTAGCACTGTTTGTTGAGCTTTAATAACTTAAATAATAATGACAGAAAATAAAAATAAATTAAATTGAAAACATTGTAAATTTTAAGTTAAAATGTTACCATTCCACTTAGGAAGTGTTTTCTTAACTAAATCTTTTTCAGGCTCTGCAAAAAGTGAATTTTATTCATAAATGTAAATAAGATGTAATTCTATAAAAATACAAATCATAAATGATAATCCAAGGGTTTAAAAAAACCGTGAATTTACCATTTTCTGCTAGTTTATAGGGTTAATTAATGAGTTAATTATTTATAAGCATACTGATACACTCTTGCAAAGTTGGAAACAAAACACAAAGATCATAATACAGAACTAAAATATTATATTTAAAATATATTTATCACATTTTCTTTTAAAAAGAATGTTTTAAATATGTCTGTTCTTAGTTTTTTCTTCAATTTTCACTTTCGTTTCTCTGATCTTTTTTATTGCTGAACATAAAAACTTTATAAGCAAAATCATATTGTAAAATATTATCTCCGCCCAAGTAAACTGAAGTAAAAGAAAGGTTGTTTGCAAGCAGCTGATTGGCCATCACGGGCGCCCGCAGGGGGTCAAGGGGGCTCTTGCCCCCTCCCCCCCTGGATTGATTGATTTTAAAAAAATTAGACAAAAAATTTATAATTAAAACATTTATAATTAATTGTAACAACTATGACTCCTTCTATTGTTATATTGATATCATCGTCATCATCTTCGGAGATGCACCCCCCATGCTCTACTTTTTACTCCATTCACGTTTCTCTAAACACTATGATGCGTGCATGAATCATTCCAATACGTATCTCTAGAATCTCCCTGGAGATATCGAACTTGAACTAAATGTGAACTATTTTCAGTAGTCTATGCTCGTTCGAAAAACAAGCATAGAGAATTTTCAAGGTTTTCTTTCAAATGAAAAATTCAAAAAAATAATATGTTAAAACATAAATAAGTAACTTAAAAATAATAAAAAATATCTAAAATCTTTCTTTTAGCTTCACTCGATATATGTACAAGTGTATCAGCGGCAGTAAGATCTATCGACAAGCTTTTACCCCAACTTTCTCTTGTTCGAGCCAGCTGAAATTTTTCTCAATAACTCATATCCTAATACATTCAAATCTATAAGACTTCAACTTCACAGAAGATATTAGATTAGTCTTCAAGACTATATCACTAGGAATTTCAAGGCAATTTAGTTTCAGACACAATATATATAAAAAATTATGAAAAAATCATATTCATACCAAATGTATTCATTGTATTTTGGAATTTTGTGTACCATTCTTTTTTATTTTTTTCATTTTCAGGCTGAATATGAAGCAATTTATAACATTATGACTGTAACTAAAAAACAAACTCGATACAGATTTTAAAAAAATAATAAGTCAAACCAACCTTTATGGTAACATCCAGTCTTCTAGATTTATCTGCCGATTCTGTACTGTAAGAGTTTCTAGAAGGCGATGAATCGTTTTTTGGATATTGAGATCTTTTGGAAACATTTTGACTCCACTTTGAATCATACTCATTTCTATTGTGGTAAACACCATTTGTTCCTTCAGTTGCATCATCATACCAATTGTTATTTATTACATCACATGATTTGACAGGCTTGAAAGTTGAATAAGCTGCAGAAATTGAATTTAACCAATAATTAAACAATACAGCTTAATTTTTTTATATATATTTTCCCATTCTTGTAATCCTTACAATTAAAATACTTGGATCCATCTATTTTTCCTGGGATTTGGTCACTGGAATTACTTTTCCTAAAGAAAAAAATTGTCAATTAAACTACAGGAACTGTAGTGACAGTTTTCAAGTAACTACCAACTTCTGGATTTTCAATTCAAGCTTCTCTACACTTTGAATGACATCCATCAACTTTTCATGAGTCCATCCATGGATTAATTTCCCATTAACTTCTTGTACAAAATCACCCATCTCCAGTCCACTAAGTTGTGCTTTACTATTCCCAATGATCTAAAATGGTTTTAATAGAATACATTTAGAATAAAAATGGCAATGAATGTAATATACATATTTAAATATTAATATACTCACAGATGATATTTTAAACATTTGGTCATTTTTAATCATTCGGAAACCCCAAGGAAAACCTCCTTCTAACTTTATTACATTTTCTGACATTCGCTCCAACAAACGTTGACACCTTTTTAATTAATTTTTGGCTACTTTTTTAATTTCTTTTTGACTACTATTTTTAGGACAGGTTATTTGAAAATTCGACTGTGGAAACTGAAATCTAATGTTTAACGTTTGTGTTTAGATTAACACTAGCTTTACTAATGTAATTGTTATAATACACTGCAACGTTTACCAACGAAACTTCATAACTTCTTGAATGGCACTTTGCGTGTGGTGTGGCAGCCAATGATCTGTAACATAACACGACAACACCTATTCTACGGCTCTACGGCAATCTATGGTCACCATACTCACCATTATAAACAAAGCCAGTAAAGCCAGCTTGTACACGGTGCGACACAATTGGTGAGGCGGATCCATGAGGGGGTCAAAGCAACTACTCTCTCGGCTTACAATGAACATTAAAAAAATAAATGAAACTAGAAATATCCCGTCAAAAATGATGGTTGTTTTGTTTTGTTCGAGCTATCAGACAAAAACTTTTTTTTTACCATGCCGGCCGATGCATGTTCTGTTTATCTCCAGAACTGGTTGAGAAACTCACGCTCTGATTGGATTGTTTACTCTTATTTTAATAAATAGAAGTTACGATGGAGTGGACTGACGATAAAAATTGTCTTTATGACAAAATATTGAGGCCACAATGAAAATGATTACATAAAAATACTCGTACTATGTTTTCTGAGCCAAGAAAGTCTATTTAAACGAGTTCAGTTTCGGTCCGGTTTCGGCCGAAACTAAGAAGGTTTGGTTCGGTTCTGGTTTCGGATTTTTTTTTATAATAGTTTATAGTCATTTACACTAGGTGTTTTAAGACTGTAATGACTGTATGTTGGAAGCACCTAAGTACTTCCTGTCGTGGATCATAATTTGATCCTTTCAACGTTTCTCTCCTCCTTCCTCCAGGCTTGGGACTTGCAAAAGCAAAGCGGAGTTCTGGTTTCGGTTTCGGTAAAAACGTTTTACATAGTTTCGGTCAAAGTTTCGGTTTCGGCAAAACTAAAAAATGGTTTCGGTCTAATAGCTCTAGAAAATATCAAATTATAGGATTACATTAAATCTCCAATGCCAGGAGAATGCGTACATTTAGTATCTAAGGACAAGGGGCAGTTTGATCTACAGATCTATAACGTACCCTATATCGGTAAGGATCAAAGAGCCCCCAGGACATGGAGCATACTATAAATGGCGATATCTTATCAATAAATGTCAAATGTTGCTTGAGAATTCAAATATGCAATAAAATAAGCCTTAGACATACGTTTATACCTACAAAGCAAAATTAATTTTCCCCCAAAAATATTTATCTAATTTGTAATTACAGAAACTCACTTTCGTGTTTTTCAACTTTCAACGGCGAATTGTAGAAAAGAAAATAGGACTAAAATTAGAAATTAGAAGGAAAACAATTAAAGACCATAAACAATTATGCATTGCATTTTTATTTAGAAATTATTCCGTTATTGCCAAAAGATCAATGTGCCGCAGATCTCTGCGGCACACATAAAAAAAGCCCTCATCTCCACTACACACTGACCAGTTTTCGAGTGACTTAAACATCGAAAGGTGGTACGAGTCATTAATAAATTAAAAAAAGACCTGTTTAGTGTTTTCGCTGGTACCAGTCGTTCGGCACCAGAATCTGGAGTGTGTGTCACGAAAACAGCGTCCAGAAATTATGTTAATTTATGCACGTTCAGATTCTGGTTACCCGGCGTTGCCCGGACTTTCTTTGCTTAGTTTTTTCTTTTTTTGCTAATGAAACGTCAAATAAATAACAGATTTGTTTTCCAATCTCTTTAAATTTGCTCACAGATGAAGTCTACCTGCATGCCAAATGTTGTTTGCATTGCTCCTGCGGCTTGGATGTGATAAACGAATGCCCACAGACACACACATTACCTTTTATCTATATATATTAAAGAACATGTCCTGACTGACTGACTGATGACTGACTGATAATCAACGCCGAGCTCAAACGCCTCATCCTAGGAACGTGAAATTTGGAACTTATATTACTTTTATAGCGTAAACATCCACTAAGAAAGGATTTTTGAAAATTTTGCTCCTGAGGGGAAAAAACTGGATAACAAACTTTTTTCTAAAACAATGTATATCTCGAAAACCAAAAATGAGGAGATTTTGAAATTTGGTATATAGATTCTTTTTGAAAAATAAAAAGATACGTGTTTCACCATTTTTTGAAAATTCGGTTTCCCAGACCTCAAATGTGGGTTGGAAAATTGGGTTATTTGGTTTTTAAAAAACTGTTAATGCTACAGGAGTAAAAATTAGTATTTAGTTTCTACTCCAAAAATAATGAAATACGTGTTTTAGCATTTTTTGAAAATTTGGTTTCCAGGACTTCAAATGTGGGGTGGAAAATAGGGCTAATTGACTTTTATAGTAACTACTACTCAAAAACAGTAAATACCACAGATGTAAAAATTATTATTTAGTTTCTTTTCTAAAAATAAAGATATACGTGTTTCACCATTTTTTACAAAATTTGGTTTCCCGGACCTCAAATGTGGGTTGGAAAATTGGGTTATTTGGTTTTTAAAGTAGCTTCTACTCAAAAACTGTTAATGCTACAAAAGTAAAAATTAGTATTTAGTTTCTACTCAAAAAAAAAATATACGTGTTTCATCATTTTTTGGGTTATTTGGTTTTTAAAGTAGCTGCTACTCAAAAACTGTTAATGCTACAGAAGTAAAAATTAGTATTTAGTTTCTACTCCAAAAATAATGAAATACGTGTTTTAGCATTTTTTGAAAAATTTGGTTTCCAGGACCTCAAATGTCAGGTGCAAAATAGAGTTATTTGATTTTAAAAATTACTGCTACTCAAAAACTGTAAGTGGTAATATATATATATATATATATATATATATATATATATATATATATATATATATATATATATATATATATATATATATATATATATATATATATATATATATATATATATATATATATATATATATATATATATATATGTATATATATAAAAGAACATGTCCTGACTGACTGACTGACTGACTGACTGACTGACTGACTGACTGACTGACTGACTGACTGACTGACTGACTGACTGACTGACTGACTGACTGACTGACTGACTGACTGACTGACTGACTGACTGACTGACTGACTGACTGACTGACTGACTGACTGACTGACTGACTGACTGACTGACTGACTGACTGACTGACTGACTGACTGACTGACTGACTGACTGACTGACTGACTGACTGACTGACTGACTGACTGACTGACTGACTGACTGACTGACTGACTGACTGACTGACTGACTGACTGACTGACTGACTGACTGACTGACTGACTGACTGACTGACTGACTGACTGACTGACTGACTGACTGACTGACTGACTGACTGACTGACTGACTGACTGACTGACTGACTGACTGACTGACTGACTGACTGACTGACTGACTGACTGACTGACTGACTGACTGACTGACTGACTGACTGACTGACTGACTGACTGACTGACTGACTGACTGACTGACTGACTGACTGACTGACTGACTGACTGACTGACTGACTGACTGACTGACTGACTGACTGACTGACTGACTGACTGACTGATAATCAACGCCGAGCTCATACGCCTCATCCTAGGAGCGTGAAATATGGAAATTATATTACTTTTATTGCGTAAGCATCCAATAAGAAAGGATTTTTGAAAATTTTGCTTCTGAGGGGAAGAAACTGGAAAACAAACTTTTTTCTAAAACAATGTATATCTCGAAAACCAAATATGAGAAGATTTTGAAATTTGGTATATGCATTCTTCTTGAAAAATAAAAAGATACGTGTTTCACCATTCTTTTTTAAATTCAGTTTCCCGGACCTCAAATGTGGGATGGAAAAATGGGTTATTTGGTTTTTAAAGTAGCTGCTACTCAAAAGCTGTGAATGCTACAGAAGTAAAAATTAGTATTTAGTTTCTACTCCAAAAATAATGAAATACGTGTTTTAGCATTTTTTGAAAATTTGGTTTCCAGAACTTCAAATGTGGGGTAGAAAATAGGGTTATTTGTTTTTTAAAGTAACTGCTACTCAAAAACTGTAAATACCACAGATGTAAAAAGTAGTATTTAGATTTTATTCTAAAAATAAAGATATACGTGTTTTACCATTTTTTAAAAATTTGGTTTCCAGAACCTCAAATGTGGGGTGGAAAATAAGGTTATTTGGTTTTTAACGTAACTGCTACTCGAAAACTGTAGAAGCTACAGGAGTAAAAATTAGTATTTGGTTTCTACTCCAGGACCTCAAATGTGAAGTGGAAAAAGGGTTATTTGATTTTAAAATAACTGCTACTCAAAAACTGTAAGTGCTACCGATGTGAAAATTAGTATTTTGAGGTTTTTTGCGGTTAAAAGTAGATGAGTTCAGTTTATCACCGGACGGACGGGCCAAGCCGTTATTTTAGAGTCTTCATACGGCCATGCCCAAACCTTAAATCAAGGTGGGACGGGCCGAGATTTTTAACCAAGTATATAGACATTTTAGTGATTTTAGGGTGTTCAGACGGGTCGGGCTAAACCTGAAGTCAAGGTGGGATGGGCCGAAGTTTTTCATCAAGTATATATGAACTTCTTGGCCTGTAAAAATGGGCCGGGCCCATATTAGACGGGCCGTGCCGGGCCAGGAATTTCGGTTTTTGAAATGGGCTGGGCCAAGTTGTCGACGGGCCGAGCCGAGATCTAAAAAATTGTTCCGTGCAGTACCTACTCCATTATGTATGCACGGCTCAAATTTTCTAATTTCATGCAAGCGAAGCCGCTACGGGCACTGCTAGTATCTATATAAATAAGAAGTAACAAGCAAGGACAGATCCAGAGAGAGATGAAGAAATACATGGAAGTCGGAAATGATTTTTTGCACGATTAAAATAAATATTTTTACTACCCTTGTTATTGTTTTATGTCCTTGAATCCCCAATTTGGCTACACCCATGCTTTATGTTTTGCACATACCTCAAATGAGCACAAACATAATAAGTTGTTTGTGTATTCTAACACATGATGCATTAATATGGCAATGTATAATAATTCATACTATTATGTGCCTGAAATAAACCACCATATAGCATTTACAACAAAAGTTATTCAGAAACTTAAAGTAGTAATATTTTAATAATCATATGTTATGTAAGATTATATCTAAGATTTTAATTTTTAAAGTTTCTTTAAAAATTAATAATTTTTTAAACATAGCTTATGTAGCTTTTTTAAACTTAAATTACTTTTAGTTTTTTACTATGTCAAAACTTTATTTATAAATAATAAATAGCGACAGGTTGCCCAGCTTTTTTGTGCGCATAAATGGTTTCAGTTTCGGTAAATATTCAAAAAAGACGAGTTGTGTTGTGGTAAACAAATTATGCGATGAAAATGAAGTGGGAAAAGAATAATAACATCTTTTTGTGCATCAGGAGTAGAGAATATGGAAACAAAAGTTATTATCGAGCAAATTTAATAATATTAAGACAATTTTTTCGTGACGCTGAAAGATGCTTTAAACATTTTTGGAAGATCAACTCCAAGAATGGTATTCATTTTGAAAGATTTCATGTATTTACAAATCATTTGCGTTCAGGTTATACACTCCATACATATTCTAGTCCTCATTTGTGTTTTGATAAAGAAAATAGCTTGGCAGCTCGTGGTCGAATAGAACATTGCCTTATATCGCAATGTTCGGTTGAAAACCTGAACGTTTTTTCTCCAGCTTCTAGACATCAGCTTTCATTATATTCTGTTACTTCTGAAAACTGGCTTGTTCATTTTGATGTCAGGTCTGGTGAACTTCTGCATGAATTGTATCTGTTGAATGAGTACAAGTTCAAGTCAATAGCTTGGGACGTGGTCGAGGATAGATTTTATTTGTCATCCACGAAACGCAAAATAGACAAAGATAATCCAGGGCTACCTTTCATGTCACTCCAGATATTTTCAGTATGGCCATTTACTTATCATGGTCTTTTTGAAGCTCAGCCATCAGTATTCGGTTGTGATATGACAGATATAATGCTGTCGAATAATATTCTGGTTGTTTCATATCATAATTCTAAAGTGAGATTGTATAACTTTGAGCTTGAATTTCACTCTATATCATCTAAACAGATGAAGCTATCTAATACACTATTTTCGAAAATTAAGTTGAATAAAAGTCCTGAAATATTAATGGAAATTCCTGCTCTTGATTGTGTTTTATCAATTGGAGGTATACCTTGGCATTACATTGTTTTATCAAAGTCAAACTCTAATCAGTGTGAAGTACGTTCTCTGCAAACCCACAAGATTTGTCAAAATGGGATTTTGGGAACACTTGCTTTGCAATTGGAGCAAGACAGATGCTTCTTTCATCCAGATGAATCTGGAAAAATTGTTCTTGTTGGAAGCAATAGTGTAACTATGTTGAAAATTAGTACTGACTCTGTCAAGAAGTTATTTATTTATAAACTTGATGAAATTTTTCAAATAAAATCACAAATTGATGAATTTAAACTTTCCAAAATTCAGCACTCTTCCTCTGGTAGAGCAATCAAACCTGTTAGGAAAGCAGGTGCTCTTCAGGAAGGCTTCTACAAAAAAGTTCAGTGTGTTTCGTTTGAAGATGAACTGGATATGGTAGTTGTCACAACACTAGAGCAAAAGTCTACTCATGGTGGATGGTTTGGAAAGGTGAGTTTTTATGACAATCAGTGTGGAGAATTCATAAAATGTTATGATCTTGCGGAAAATTGGAACCCGGACGAGGAGCATGAAGTTGAATTAGACCTGGACACTCTTTATCATTATTCAAAATCACCTGGTATGTGTCGCTTGTACGTTCACAGGCTGCACGAAAAAAATTCTTAGTTTGAAGGCGTCGATGTTAAATGAACTTTCTTTACTTTTATATTCGGATGCTTTTGGTCGTTTATCATGACAAAACATTTTATAATGTGTCAGTTGGTTTGAATAGTAGAATTTTTTGTATGAGACTTGATTAAAAAGTTAAGTTTTTATATGATGAACATTTACAAAACTTAACCTAAAAGAATTTCTTGTTCTAAAATGCATTTTAAATTGCAGCTAAGATTTCTGTTTACATCGCGGTTTCCATGCCAACCGTTTTTTTAGCTCTGATGTCTGTATTTAGAATAATAGAGATACAGATAGACCGACAAGTATAAGCAGTACCCTGATATTGGTCTGTGCATTGTGCGTGTTGACATCGTATGGACAGGGCTGTCGAGAGGCTACTCGTTTTCCCAGAAAAATAACTAATCCGGGTGCCATTAAAAAAAATTTCTTGTTGATAAATATTATGCACGTTTTTCCCTAAAATAGCTAATAACTTTCCCTCTTTTGGACTTATTTCACTTTCGTTTGTTATTACTCAAATAATAATAGTAATAATAACATGGTTTAAAGTGGTTCAGAAGACTAAATAGCCTGAGTAAGAACCACTACTAGTTAAAAATTGAATTTAAAAATCAATTTGTCCAAGCATCATTTTAAAGTATTCAATTGATTCCACAGAAACTGCTTCTTCACTCAGCCAGTTCCAGGCATTGATGACTCTGCTGCTGAAGAATCTCTGCTTGAAGTTTCTTTCCGATTGTTTGAAGATTTTGTATCTGTGGCCCCGTAGTCCTGTTCTATTTGCTGTCTGGAAATATCTTGATGCTGGAATATCTTCTTTGTTTTTCATCAGCTTGAATGTTTCAATGAGATCTTCTCTACTTCTTCTTATTTCCAACGTTGTTAAGCCGTACTTGGACAGCCTATCCGCGTACTTTAATGCTTGAAATCCCTTAATCATTTTTGTTGCTCTTTGATGAACTTTTTCTAGAATTTCTGTCTTTTTTCAAGTGCCGGTTCCATGCTTGGACACAGTATTCTAGATAATAAGGCAATGTAAACTATCTGTTTGTTTTGAGTAAAATAGAGAAATTGAAAAAAAAATTGAGTTGAAACCACTAGTCAGAAGAAAGTGACATAACTATTACCATAATACTTTTTACTGTCTTACGGACGTTGCATGTACAATCAGTGGAATTTGTTTTCCTTAATAACTTGTTGATTTTTTTCAAACCTTGGGTATAACTTATAACCAACTTTGGATAATATGTAGGGTTCCTTGATGAGGTGCATGAAGTAAGTGAAGTTAGCCACGAAAATAATTATTCCATACACTTTTTTATTTTAATCAAAAGAATATATAAGTTTTATTGTTACTAGGCAAGTAGTTCAGTTGCGAAAAAATAAAAAATTTAAGTTAGGCATAGGATTCAACAATCGATTAAAAATTAATTCCTCCATATACTTTTTTCATTATTTTTAATAAATAGGATAAATAAAAAAAATCAGAATATATATATATAATTTTGGCCTATAATTTGAAAATCGATTAAAAATTCATTTATAAAATGTTTTAATAAATCAAAATGAATAAGAATATTTAAAGTTTTATTGTTGCAAGATGAGTGGTTCGGTTCTGAAAAAAATTCGGTTGGGGCCAAGTTTAAGGCAAAATACACAATGTTAAGCTCTCGGAGCCGTAAAGGTTCTACAACTCCGCCTCGTTAATTGCAAGCCAGTCCCAAGCCTGGAGAAAGGAGGACGGAAAAGTTAAAAGGATCAAATTATGATCCAAGGCAGGAAGTAGGTAGGTGTTTCCTACATACAGCCATTTCAGTATTAAAACACCTGGTGTAAAGGACTATAAAATATTATAAAAAAAAAAGTAAAGGTTCTATTTTTGAGAGGACAGGGGCGTCATGTGGCGGAGCTGATGGCCCCTTGAACATTTAAAAAAAATTATTTTTGGAAAAAGATCTACGAATTTTTTTTAAATTCGGAAAAGCACTTATACAACCTCCTCTCTTCGGTCATCAGCAGGGACGTAAATTGGAGGGGGCAGGGGGGTGCATTTTCAAAATTTGAATTTTTTTTACCTAGAGTTTACTATATATTTATTTAATTTTAACTTTACTTAACCTAGTGATGATGCAATGCGTATTGGAATCCTTCCGGCGTGTATAGACAATTCGCCCCCCCCCATGATTTCCAAAATTAAAAATTTTTTTTACTTAGAGTTTACTATATAATATGTTAATTTTAACTTTACTTAACCTCTTGATGATTCAATGCGTATTGGAATTCTTTTTGCGTGTGTAGACAATTTTATATCTTAGCTCGATGCTAGATTTACCAATAACTGCAGAGTAATAATTTGTGTATCAGTGTTGGTCTAAAGATTAGCTGTTTTCTGTGCCAAAATACAATCAGCGAACTCGTGGAATTTTACCCTATTAGTGGTATTGATACATTGTTGATTCCCTCACAGTTGTCTACATCAAAGTTATTATTTATTACACAAAAATAAAACAAAATTATACCCACCCCATTTTGGACATCTTTTTTACAAACTTTTATTTAGGTTACAATCTCTGTTTGTGTGTGTGTGTCTTTCTCTGTACGCAAATCTTGCAAGTGAAATTTAACCAGCATTTTGATTAGCATAGGAAGTTGAAACTTTCAGCATAGCTTTATATTTGATGAAAATACATGATTCAATTTAAAAAAAAACTTTGAACATCTTTTGCATTTCTAAATTGAATGTATTTGAAATCAAAGTTTGTGTTGAAAAACTCGTTTTTCCTTTACTTGTTTTACTGCAATATGATTATTGATTAAATCATTCATCCCCCTTATACCCAGTGGCGGGTGGCGAATCCAGAATTTTCTGGTGGGGGATTCACTTCAGAAATTTTTTCATATTCTCTTCCAAAAAGCTGATAACCGGTAAGGGGTAGTCGTAAGTATTTTTCAAAATTTTTTTCAAAGACTTCCAATTTCTCCTCCCAAAAAAGCTACGGTCGTTTTCCAAAAACAAGGTATTATACCCAAAAAATTTCAATTGATACTCTGATGGGGGGATGCATTTCCCCATCCCTCTCTGCTTGTACCTACGTATTTATATAAATGTAAAAGGTAATGTGTGTGTGAGAGCATTCGTTTATCACATCCAAGCCGCAGGAGCAATTTTAACAACATTTGGCATGCAGGTAACTTCATTGATGAGAAAATTTGGAAAAATTACAAAAAAATCTGTTATTTCTTCGACGTTTCATTGGCAAAAACGAGACAAAACTAAGCACAAAAAAGCCAGACAACACCGAGTAACCCTGTCAAAAAACTATAGAATGGCGGGAAAATTTTGCCCCCCCCCTGGAAAATGCTGAATTTACGTCCCTGGTCATCAGCTATTTAGGGAGGAAACAAATTTTATAAGTTTTTGAAAACATTTTTGGAAAAGTAACCTATGTTCATCAGCTTTTTTTAGGAAAAGGTTTAGCATTTAGGAGGATTCAAATTTGAATTATGTGGGTTTTTAAAACAGTTTGCATTTAGCGGGAGAGCAAGCGTTGAAGGAAACAAGAGCAAGACAGAAAAACCAGAGGCGTGGATTCAGCAAAATGTTGAGGGGGGCAAAGATTTTTTAACTTCAACCCAGAGAAACTTCGAACAAAAATGATTATCCCAATATACATTTGTATGTTGTATTTTTTCATATTAGTTAAAAAAAACAGTTTAAAAAGTTTACTTTTATTTAAAACTGAATGCTGACAAAAAGCGTTTAAATTATGAATGTAACAAAGGGTATCGACGTTCTTTCATTTCTACAAAGTTGTCCACTGAATCATCAAGATCAAATAGACTAAAAATACTAATAAAAAATTAGAAAATAATAGCAGAGATTTAACTAACTGGATATTAATCAACAAGTATGATAAATATTGCTTTCATCAACTAATTTAAATACTCAATTGTGTGTGAGCTAATAAAAATAATTTAAAATGAATTGAAAAAATCTCGGTACGAAAGCTCAAGCAACCGGGTAGGATAAGAATATGCTAATTGTTCGTCAAGTTAAGACAGATATACGAGTTTAAATTTCATGCGAGTTCGATCGGATGGACCGAAAGCAAGCAATCAATCAAGCAATCGATTAAATTTCTATAGCGTTATTTCCATGGCGTTCAATAGCGCTCGGACGCAAACTTACTAAACAGATAAGTTTTAAACCTCCGACGGAAAACAGCTAGAGAAGTAGATTTAGTTAGAGAAGTAGGAAGAGAGTTCCAGAGAAAGGGACCAAAGTAGGAAAAAGAGCGTTTAGGAAAAGAATGCTTAATAGAAAAGATACGAAAGTGGCTAAGAGAGAAAGATCGAAAACCAGACTTAGGAGGGATTTTTATTAAGTTAGTTAGGTTGAATGGAGAAGAGCAATTTTTAATTTTAAACATTAGTAAGCAAATTTTAAAAATCGTCCTACATTTAAAAGGTAGCCAGTGAAGAAGAAGAAGAAATGGAGAGATATTTATGGAAAAAGTAAGAAGTGCGAGAAACTAAGCACTAAAAGATTGAACAATATTAGCAGTAGGCAGATTATAAGTAGATATAATTCAAAAAATTTGATAAATACTGTTTATATCAACTAATCTAAATACTAGTAAATACTCATTCATGGGTGAGCTAGAAAAGATATTTTTTTCTATTTGGTTGAAAAATCTTGAGGGGGCCGTGGCCCCCCTCAGCCCCCCTCAATCCACGCCTCTGAGAAAAACAATAGAAAAACCTTGAAACACCCCGGTCAACGCCGGGCTCCTCGCTAGTTTCTTTAATAAATGTGTTATTCGTAGATGGCAAACGTATTTTATTATTTTAAAATCTGAAATTGAAAATAATACAATTGAAATTATAGAATTACAATAAGTAATAGATTTATTATTTCAAAAATTCCATTATCAATGTAGGTACAGTTTCTATAAAATTTAAGAAAATGATACTAAAGGATTCACCGCCAGGTGCCAATCAGTGAATGGCCATGAACCTTTACATTTTTAGGAACTATATACCGTCTGGCTCTCAGGGGGCCCGTATACCTCAGCACAAGGACCCGCAATGGTGTCCCGGCGGCCTAGGGAGAAAGGTTTATTGACAAATGTGAAAGGGAGCCATGGTCGGATTGGCCCCGGGATCCGCTAGTCAACTCGTCCGTGGCTAACTTCACGTACCTACCTTAAAATTTAGGATAACATTTAGATTTATTATCATAATTTAAGTTGTGGTTAGATTTCCTAAATTTATATATTGTTTAATTCTTATTATTATGGGTAACGTGTATGCATAGACTCTTATTAAATATATATATTTAATATCATCTATGATTGTAAGTCTATGTTTCTATATTAGCGCTGCTCCTCTAATAGCTTTTCACGAAGATTGTGTTGTTTTTTATATTATATTCTAACAGTATTTAACAAAATTTAATAAAATTTTATTCAAAATTAAAGTTTTGCAAAGCGATTTAGCAGGCTACTTTTAAAAGGTAGAGTTTGAAGCGCTTAATTTATTCAAATTAGCACAGCCACATTTGTAGCTTGTGGTCGCCATATTTGCTATTCTCTTTGTATCGGCCGGCGCGAGATTATTTGGCGTGAGTGGGCCCTTGACATTTTAAAGACTTTTTTTTGGATCTTCAAGAATTTATTTTGCTTTGGAGGTAGGATATTGATTTACGTCTTTCGATGTATTTTTTATGCCTTAATTATCGCAGCCTTATCGGATTTGAATTGTGAGCGTTTGTACTTTGTATTGTATCGATGATTGCACAAATGTTTTCTTTTAGTAGAAAATGTCGAAATCTAAAGCCCCAAAGCATGATGATGAAGCTGAAGAAGCCGAAGAGGAATTTGTTGTGGAGAGGGTTGTCGACATGAGAGTCAGAGGGGGGAAGAAAGAGTTTCTTCTCAAGTGGAAAGGATACCCGGAGTAAATTTTTTTACTTTTGAAATTGATAACTGGTGGTGCATAACGTATATGTATGTAAAATTTTCCACTAAGAATAATTGGTTACATTGCATATAAATTTGTATAGTTATTTGATATTATATGTTTTACAACAAGCTTGCAAAATATTTAGCTAGAAGTTAGCTGGTCTAGCCTTCTAAGTTTTTTTACCAAGATACATATTTTATTTTTAATTGCAAATCGTTTTAACCTATAAAACAATCACCGAAATAATCAAAAACAAAAAATTACAAATGATTGTTATCACACAACTCTGAGAGTCAAGCTAGAAATGGCACAAAATTAGATATAAGGGATTCAAACTTAAATGAATTAAATTATCATAAATTTTTAATTATATTTAGATAAGGTGGTATAGCGATAGAGTTGCTGAATTTTGTGTTAGGGTTCCTGGGTTTGCATGTCAACAAAATATCCCTGGGAGAATTTCTCTGGGAAAGGCATTTACTTTTTTGGTTCAGTTTTTCATTCATCTGTGGTAGTTCAATAGACTTGGTTTTCATTACTGAGTTGGTCAATACAGGCTGAGATTCTACAAAGCTAGGAAAAGACTGAGCATATGATGGCTGGATGGATGTGTGCTGTGTTGTTGAATGATCGTGTATGTAGTGCGGATTTGTACGATCTTCTGGATGTTCCTTGTGTGGTTGGAAAATTTGTAACGAAAAAACTCGGATGATTGGTTTTCGGCATGTATAGGTCGGGATAAAAGGGAAAGGTAGAAGTAAAACGACTTGATGGAAGTGTGTTGAAATGGGATATGGATGTGATCGGACTAAAGCAGCGGCCCTCTCTGGACCTTCGACTTGTGGAAGAACTTGATATAGCTTTGTATGGAAAGGGACATTTATAAAATAAATGGTGATGGTGATGATTGCTAATCTGTATATTTCATTTTTTGGCACATGGAACTGATTGCATATACACAAGGTGTTCCTGGTTTTGCACTTTTTGGTGTTTCTATCATAAGAATCGTATCAAGTCTTTTATTATTATTATTATTAGTATTATTATTAATATTATTATCACTAGAGATAGCCTATCAAAAATAAGGATTAAAAAAAATTTCATTATATAATAATTTTCGATTACGGCGCCACCTCTTTTGATCTTTAGGACAGATGGTGTACAGTGTACAATTTTTTAATAACGTTTATTACACGCTTGCACTCCCTAATTTTAGCAACAGCTGACCACCGCGGCCGCCACATTATGCGAAGTTGCTAACATACATACATAAAAACATGGGAAATTTTATATGTTGATATGTATTACATGATTCAGCAAAAGCTGCCATATTCTCTACTAGCTGGACTAACAGCTAGTGTTTTAAGAGGTTTTTCTTGTTTTTGGCTCTGATAAACATACAATAATAAATGGTTTTTTATATAAATTGCTTAAAACCCTCTTCACAGTAATGACTGTTTCTATGACAAATTTTGATTAGATTGGTCCAGAGCAATAGATATATAGTTTTTTGGTGATAAAGTGAAAATGATGTTTATTTTTATTGTGTTCAAGATATTTGATAAATTACATAATAGGTTTGACATTTAATTTAATTTGATTAGTTTTTAAACTTATAGTTTATTAGTCTTAAGGCTGTGCAGTTTGATAAAGTATAATGTGACAAAAAATTAATATAGCAATCTTGGTAAACATTTTTCTGATTATAAAATTACAATATTAGCTGTGATCTAATTCTACTGAGTTTTCGTTTATGATCTATAGTTATAGTTACTACTTTTAAAAATAAGATACGATTTATTTATATAGACTATATTATATCTAGAAAAAATCCATAAAAGTGTTTATATAAACAGCTCAATGTCAAAATTTGTAGAGTGCCTATTACAGAGCTCAATGGCACTGGTCTTATAACATGCTGCAAAAGAAAAGTTTTAGCTTGTAGGTAAGATCTGGCTGCAGATGTTATGATGGTTAGGCAGCTAGATTTGTTTTAAATTTATGTAAAATTATCAGAAAATCAAAATGTATTAGTTAATAATATGCATTAGATTGGACATTGCCTAATTGATTTATGAGGTCGTAAAATGGTTTGGCCAAAGTCAGTGGTTCTCAACTGGTGGAGTGCAATATTTTCCAGTGTTGCATGCTGGGTATCTGTCGACAATTTATTTATCTCTTCATTGCATAAACATTCTTATAGTGGAAATTTCAAATGAAAATAATCAATTGGCTCATTCACTGGCAAATAAGTTTGAGTCATGCAAACTATATTTTTTAGTTGTGCGATTTCCTTTTTAAGAATGGCAAATCCCATTAAGTTGTTGCATTCCTTAAAATGTTGAGAACTGATAGCATATGATATTAAATAAGCATGTATTAATAAACACTCATTAATGGACTACTAAAACTAAAAATAGTGTACATCAGTGTGGTATAAAATTAAATAGATGTTGTATACAAGCCATGATTATAAAAAAATCTGTTTGGCACACTTTATTTGCTTTAAATCGATGGCTCTGTTTTTAGGTACCATAATCTCTAAATTCTGCACAGCATATAGTCTGATGTCAATAGATGATATTTTTTCTTGATAAATTGGTTCCTACATTCCTTTATATTCGTGCTATTTATACAATTTTTAACAGTTTCCACAATGCAGTACATAAAATTTGATTGATCTTCTATGTGTGTAATATCTTAATTAAGCCGTTTTGTTCCATTTTACAAATGCACTGATAGAATGTCATGCAATATTATATGTTACAAGAAATCAGAGCTTAAAAAACCTGCCCATATATAATAATTTACAGCACCAATAAAAAATGGTGTACACAAATATTTATTTAACTTCTGATTTTACACAAAGTTATTTAGTTTTTTTTTATAAAGTTAGAAGTATTTTTATCAGCAATATAAAACAGGCTTTGTTTGGTTGTTTTTCTCTGTATCTTGTAGCAATCATAAATATTCCAAAAGTTTACATCATCTTATGATAAAGTTTTGCTGTTGTGGGTTTTGAATATCTTTTATCTTTGTTTTAAATGTTTGTTTTTGGTCCCATTTTTTAAGTTGTAATGTATTTTTATAGCTCTGAGAACACCTGGGAACCAGAAGAAAACTTGGACTGTCCGGAATTAATCGCAGCCTACGAAGATAAGGCTAAAAAAGATAAGGATGACAAGAAGAAGCGCAAGACGAAAGAAGCCACTGATGATGAAGGATCCACTGCTTCTAGTGCAAAGAAACGGAAAGTCGTAGAGGTGGAATTGTGTTTCTATGTCAATCGATGTTATGTTTAATTGAGGGGTTGTTATTTGATGAATATTTTAAATTAGGTATCTTTTAATAGATGGAAATGTCCAAGTTATTTGTATTGTTTATTAGAGGTAAGTAATGTTTATTTTGAGGAGGAAGAAAACAAGCTGAGAGGTTTCGACAGAGGTCTTCAACCGGAGAGGATCATCGGTGCGACTGACAGCAGCGGAGAACTTATGTTTCTCATGAAGTGGTAAGTGCCGTTGCCCTTTGAACTGCTGTGTGCACAGCTGATCTATAAATGGTGTTGACATTGGTTATTTTGTTTGTTTTTCGATTGAATTATAGGAAAGACAGTGATGAAGCTGATCTTGTACCTGCACGAATAGCGAATGTTCGTTGCCCCCAAATTGTCATCACATTCTATGAAGAACGTTTAACCTGGCACACTCATACGGATGAAGAGGGCGGCAAAGATTAAAAAGACTTTTAAGTTATTTTAACTTCAGAAGTTTCAGTTAACACTGGAAAATTATGATAACAGTTGATTTTGTTGTATTAAGAAGGATGTCATGCTTTCGTTGCTGTGCTCTTTTGAAGTGTTGGCTAGAAATGTTGCTGATGCACTATGAGCAGTGAGTGGGTTGCTTGTGGTATGAATGCCTGGTCGATATTTTGACAGTTTTCATTAGGACCTGATGCTCGGATCTCGGGTTGTGAATTTGTTTTGATGGTGTAACTGAATTATAAAAGTGTTTTTTATTTTAATTGGTGTTTTCAATGTGTGAGTTTCTTAGTTTAGCAATAGTAGGCATCGGATTTGTTTTGCCGGCTTTTATTTGCATATTGATCTCGTTGCATTGAAAGGAAAAAAAAAGAAAATCAAGTGAAACGATCAACACAAATAACAAAAATAATTCTCATCGCTCCCTGAATCCAATGCAGTCAGTTCGGTTAAGAGCTAACAAAAAGCCAAATGAAGAAGAACACAAAGATGCAGTTTTTGTCTGAACGGTGGAGGAATTGACTGTGGATTTCTTGTTTAATGGCATTTTTTGCATGAACTGTGGGAAATTTTTTTTTGGAAAGCTGGATGGATAGTGGTTTGCTTCACTACCTCAAAGGACGATTCGGTGCTGTTATTTGTATCGGAGACGTTGGTTGTTGTATTGTGGTCATGAAGGTTTGCGATCCGTTGTTTTCGACCCTGTGTGTGACTAGGACTTCGTGTTTTATTTGACCGGCCGGCGATTGAACTGGTTCGCGTGTTTCAGATTCGGGTGCCTGAAGGATTTGCTTCAAGCAGGGTCCTGATACTTGCGCGTGTGGCTTGTTTCTTTGAGTGGTTTCGGCTTTTTTCCGATATCTGGCGGCACACGAAAGCAAAGCCATGGCTAGGCTGCAGCGCTCCCTTTTTGGAGAACTCAGCTGTTTCGAAGGCGACCTGGGTTGGGATGTCGTGCGGGACAACGTCCGATTTGGACTGGTGACCGTCTCGTCGTTGCCTGCTTTCACGCTCGGAACAAAAATGGTTTCCGATGACGAATAGTTTCGGCTGTTTTTTAGATTGCATCGGTTCGATTCGCTTGTCTTTTTTGATCGATGCCTTTGCAACGATTCGTGTATACTGTTGATGTCCATTGTCGTCGGGTTTTCCTCGTGTAGGTCGTGACACGAGGCTCCGTCTGGACCCGATTTTCTTGCATGCGATGTGGCGTTCGCTCCGGTATTAATTGAACCGTTGCACGTTTTTGAGTTTGGTTTATTTTGCTGGGACTGATGACGAGACGCTGATTTATTCCTAATCACTTCTTCGTGCGACATGTTAGTTATCACATCGATGGGAACCGGCTGGGACTGGTTCAGTTTCTGGTTCTCGTTGATATCTAATTGGCTGCCTGTGAAACAAGAATTGTAACCGGGCGGTGGAGAACTTCCATCAGCTGTTGTTGCAACAGGAGCGTCGAAAGTCGCCAAGGGGGAGGCATTCTTGAAATATTCAATCAGAACGGGTTTTAGGTTGTGCTTGTTTTTCGGTGATTGGAATGATTTTAATAGTTCTCTTCTGGAATGAAGGAGTTGACTAAATTTTGAAAATCCTGATTCTTGTACGGAACTCACCCAGTCCGCTATACGTTCGTCCTGGTTGTTCTCTACCGGTTCTCCTTTGGCACGATCGGTCTTCTGTTTGGGATGTTTGTTCTCCTTCGAAGGATTAGCATGCTTCGGAGACTTGTTTGCTTTACAGCCGCTAGATTTTAAATGACACTTGCAGCAGCAGTTGTCTGGAAGGTCTTCAGCGTCGGGAAAGCAGGTGTCGAGAGTCTGTGAAAACCTCTGTTGGATTAAGTCTTGCTTGTGTTTGGCAAAGAAATTGTGGAAAGCTGTAATTTCTGGACTGGCAGTGACGAAGGACCTGTCGTCGGGCAAAGTTTGTAAAGATTGAGACTGCTGGTGCAATGTAGTAGCTTCATTTGTTTTCACACTATTCGACCTGACGATCGACTCGGTGCATCGGATGTTTTTACTTTCCGCAGACGCTTCTTGCTGATGCTTCTGTTTTAGAGCAGAGTAGAGCTTTTTAATTTTAGGAGACTTCAGACCGTGTATGCCCGGATAGGGAGCAGTCCAAAATTCCCGAGGTCCATCGATCCAATGTTCCGACAAAACAGCATCCTTAACCGGACCGTCTATCCATAGCTCGTGTGTGGATGTCGATTCTGATAGGCCCAATTTTTCAGTTTTAATATCTTGTCCCATCTCTAAGTCTATAGAATTATTTTTGTAATTATTCGATAATTTAGTATTTACTGCGCCTTCGTGATAAGTCGCGCTAACCTCCCTACCCTGTGGTTGGCAGCGCTCAGTACTGTCCACGATGTTGTGGCTTTGAAGCTTACCACTTTTACTATGATGAGCATCAATTTCGAGGGGTAATGAGTCTGACAGTTTTTTGTGGTCGTTTAAATTTTTAGTGTGAATTTTCGGCCTCGGAGGCAGAACTTCTGGCTCTCTGCCGAGCGTAGACGAGTGGCAGTTGTTGATTTTCGAGTTCTTTTTTGCCACGAAAATGACAGTGTCGACTGATTGCTCGCTACTCGAAGAATAATCAACGTCTGAGCCCCAGGCTGAACCACTCGAAGATAATTCCGTCGGTTCAGAACTCTGTAGAAAAATATGCATGCGTTGTAGTTATTTTACTTAGTAGACTTAGAAAATAAACATAGAAATAAATAACACTTTAATATTACTTTAGAACGACGTTTATTGGAAGATCTTTGAACTTGTGAGGCAAGATGAAGCACCTGGAGGGTTTGCTGGTAGGACTTGAGGGCGGGTGAAACGTGGGCGATCATGCAGGATTCGATTCGGGGAGAAGACGAAAATACTACGTTGAGCAGTTGTGTCAGTTTGCTATCACTGAGAAAATAAAACAAAAAATTGACGTTTTTGGTGTTCAGAGCCACGAATTTAATCTATTCAATCGATTATTATAAAACTTCAACGTATTTTAATCGACTTAACAAAATTTTTACTCGAGTAGACAGCTAGCTAAGCAAGTTCATCAGATCGTGTTGGAAGACAATGTAGGTACTCATTAATTTACGGATAACTTCATTAATTTGGAATGAATGAAGTCATGCAACGCAGGAAGCAAAAAAAATAATTTTTTATTGGTTAAAATTTTGAATTGGAAAATTGGAAACTTGCACTTAACAAAGTAATACAGTGTCAAAGAGGGATTTCAAATTATCAAAACAGAGAAGAGAATAGAAGATTTAATGATATACAAGTCATTAACAAAAAACTTACCAGTGTGGAACAAATTTCTTTTCATTTATAAGTGAAAGAAAGACATTTCCTAGTTCAGAGAGGCTCAAGGCAGTGCCAGCGTCCCTTTGCTTTCCACAGCTGCCAAGGTCCAGTAAGAAGAGTCTACTGTGGTAGCTTGCCACTGTTTATTTTAAATAAAAAATCTCAAACGAATAATAATGAACAAGTTTATTACGATTAAATGGCGTCTGCTTTTTTTTATTAGATTCTGATGTTCGTATTCAAATAGGGGAGACCGGGGCATGTTGAACCAGATGGGTAAATTTGCTTATTTATAGAAATTTTTTTGTCAGAGTTTCATAGTTTGGACTAATAATATAAATAAAAGTAGCTGTGTTGATTTGTGATGTTTATGTATGTTAATTTTAAAATAATCGCGATATAAGTGATTTTGCCGGTTTCGAGTAATTTTGAGTCGTTGACGTTATTGTTCTTTAAAACACAATTGCAAAGAAGGTGAGTAATTTTACGATACATATTTTTGTTGTGTTTTTATCCAGTAACACAGTACGTGTTTTCTTTCTTGCATCAGTAAAATGTTAATCAGCCTACAGTTAAAATACTAGGACTGTAGTATGTTGAACCATTTTTTAGGGGCACGTTGAACCAACAATATTTTATCATGGTGATGATTTGACTTGTTCTAATTGTTAGATATTTTATTAGATAATTTTAATAGAAATTTTTGTCATTTATTAGATATTTTTATCAGTTATTAAATTTTTTTATTAGCTGTTTTGTCTGGGTTTTCCTCAGGGTCATTGCTTGTTCTCACAATAACCCAATAACCATTCAAAAACACACAAGTTGTTACAATAATTACGTAAGCAACATTAAGCAGCTTTAATGATTTAATTCATAGCGTTTCGTAACACAAGAACTTATTATTAGTAATATTAAAACCGCTTTTTAATTATAATAATTACGCAACTCTTGTAATAAATTAGATGAACTTAAAAACCTCAAATACAACAAAACCAAAAAATTGCGAAAACCGAATTTTATTGGAGATATAAAGTAAAATAGAAGATAACATTTGTACATTTGAAAATTTTTCATTAGAACAATAACTGCTTAGCAACAGCAGTTATAAAATATTGGTTCAACGTGCCCCGTTAACGGGGTAAGTTGAACCACATGACGGGCTTGCTAATATTTTCTTCTAAGGTCAAGAAAAAATCTTAAAATTAAAAATAATTTTTGGTATACGTAATAAACATATTTGTTTATAATAATGACCTATTTCAAGATGTTTTACTGCAATAATAAATGTGTACTGAGTAAAGTTATAAAAATTGGTTCAACATGCCCCGGTCTCCCCTAAGTAAATGAATGAATGAATGAATGAATGAATGAATGAATGAATGAATGAATGAATGAATGAATGAATGAGTGAGTGAGTGAGTGAGTGAGTGAGTGAGTGAGTGAGTGAGTGAGTGAGTGAGTGAGTGAGTGAGTGAGTGAGTGGGTGGGTGGGTGGGTGGATGGATGGATGGATGGATGGATGGATGAATGAATGAAATAAATGAAGCATAAATATGTATATATAATTAAACTGAATTAAATTTGCTCACATTCCTTGGATGAATCATCAATTCCTTCTAAGCGATATTGATGGATGTGAATGGTGAAAAGAAAATGCGAGTTTTTTCTATCGTTCTCATCTGAAAAATAAATATTGAATAAGTTACTTTTAAGTATCTGAGTCTTATTTTTTTACTTGTTTTTTCTCATCTGAAAAATAAATATTGAATAAGTTACTTTTAAGTATTTGAGTCTTATTTTTTTACTTGTTTTTTTATTCATCTAGGTAGACAGCTGGATATTGACTGAATATTCACTGTTAGTTAATTATTTACAGGTAAAATATATAATACATAGTAAATAATAATTAAGAAGATTAATAAATTAATAAATATATAATAATAAATTAATAAATATATAATAATAAATTAATAAATATATAATAATAAATTAATAAATATATAATAATAAATTAATAAATATATAATAATAAATTAATAAATATATAATAATAAATTAATAAATATATAATAATAAATTAATAAATATATAATAATAAATTAATAATAAATATATAATAATAACAATTGGTGAATTAAATGATAAACTTGAATAAGTAGTGATTATATGAACTTGTATCAGACTGATGTTATTAATGTTGTTAAAATCACTTGAATGTATATTTATTCCTTTAGAAATTAGGATTAAAAAATTCTACAATAATAAATAATTTCAGTTACAAACATTATTTCATATGAAAGTGACAAAACTTAAAATATTATTGACAATTAAAAATCTGACCATTTTACAAAAAAACAATGCATTTAAAAATGGTGAAAAATGCTCTAGAATAAACCGCTCTATATAACCGACTGGCCAAGGAATCGATTCGAAAAAAATGAAGCGATTCGCACAATACCAATTTTCGATTAGATTCGCCCATTATTGAAACCAATTTTAACTGAACAGATGTGACCAAAAACGGGCGGTACATATTTTATTTAAAAGCAATACATTTTAATTTCGCATATTACCTAACAGAATTTCAGCAAATTTTGAGAAAAAAAATTTATTAATTGTTGTTTCTTTACTCTGAACCAAAGAAGTGGTTACGTTTACCACAAATCGCTAACTGCTTGCTTGAAGAAACAGCACCTACTGCTGACGTCTTTCTCAGATGTCTGATGAAAATTTTCACCACACCCGAAAAAATTGCCAAAAATCGTATTAAAAAAGGTGATTTTTTTACAAGCCACAATCGCTTCTAGACTTTTACTGAACCAAACTCCGCCATGCTTTTGCAGGCTAGCCCAAGCCTGGATAAAGAAGGAGGCTAGATGAAAAAGTTCCAATTATGATAAGCGATATGAAGTACTTCGGTATTTCTTACATACTGTGCTATTTGAGTCTTAAAACACCTGGTGTTGAGGACCATAAACTATCACATAAACAAATTGATTGAACCCGAAAAGTATTTCCTATACTGTTTGCTGACCAAGCTAATGACAACAAACTCGACGACATACCTGGAATTGTACGAGAAGCAATAGCGGCATCAAGAAAAAGGGCAGCATGTTCAGGGGTAGGTGCTCTGTACTCCTTCAGAATATCTAAAAGATCTTGAGGCCCTTTGTCCATCTGGCAGTTCTCTACCGTGGACACTGAAAATTGAACATGGAGTATTGTTTTGTTAATTTTCATCATTTAAATAATACTAATTATAGCCGAATAGTGGTTACGAATTTTGAATTTATCGAAATTTATATAAAATTACTTCTTATTGTTAGTATTTATGTTAATCATTTTTATGTAATTTTCTGTGTAGATTAATTACTTAGTTATTGTAATTAATATTGTAATTAATATTTATATACGTATACAGTTTTGCAACCTGGAGTAAAAGAATCGGCCAGAAGGTCTTTTACAGTTTCCTGCTTTCCTGTGACCTCCAGGGCTGACACTTTGACAGAGAATCTGACCCCGGATGACCTTTTAAGTTCGTCGAGTCTGTTGAAGATCCATGCTATGGATGACGGAATGATTCCAAGGAGATCGGCCCTGTCGTCTACTCCTAACATCGTGTAAGTCTTTCCTGAAATTATTACATGTAATAATAATATAATGTAATTATAAATGACAAAAAAATGTAATAATAAATAACAAAAACGTATTAAAAATATAATAATATGATAAAAATGTAGTCATAATAATCAATACACTTCAATGAATTTTTTTATTTGTTTGACTATTAAATAGATTTAACATATCTTGTGAGATTAGTGCGCGTACCAATACACCAGTTCCGGGGTACGACTACCGCTACCCCTGGTCATTAAAAAATTTAGTATTATTAGGACGCTCGGGTAATGTTATGAATTGTTATAGTGTGCAGTGTCCAAATGTCTCCAGTGGATTGGAACTCTTACGGAGGATACATTTCCTCAGTTATTCGAGTTTTTATTATCATTTTAATGAATTTAATACGAAAAGTTTTTATTATAATTTTAATGAATTTAATTTTAAATTTTATTTAATTTGGTTTCGAAATATGACTGTTTCTTCTTCTCAAGTGTGATTCAAATATTGATGTTGCCATAACGACGGACCAATTTATTTTATAAAAAATCTCCTAAAAACATTTTGTTCTGAAGACAAAAATGCACGGAAGAGGAACTAAAAAACAAGCAAAAAGATATAGATAGAAAGAAAGAGAGAGAGAGAGAAAGAGAGAGAGAGAGAGAGAGAGAAAGAGAGAGAGAGAAAGAGCGAGAGTGAGAGAGAGCAGGAAAAGGTGAGTGACAGAGAAAGGGTTCTGGGAAAGTGATCGAAACTTTCATTAGTATTTCATTGTGCTGCGGAGAACGAAAAATTTATTGAATGACTCCCACGCATCCGACGCTATTCGGGCTCTTTGGTAACAGAATAAAAGCAGGAAGTCGCATCAAGCCTGGAACTCACCACGTCCTTGAACTTCGTTATTCATAAATTAATTTAATAAAAATATAATATTCCTAAACATTTTTATATATATTTATTATATCATTATAAATATTTATGCAAAACCTTTATGCGAATAAAACTTTTCAAATGCATCACGCATCGCTTTAATTAACTCGGCAATATATTGTGTCAATAACATAAACAAACGCAATGAAAATATCGTCCACCAAATGAAAGATACTGGCAAACATAAACACAATAAAGTCACGCACACACGCACATTTATATACACACCGACAAAACATACACTCACACAGACATACGGTCTCATCTAATATCCACGCACACGGGAGCAGCACAGGGCGGCAAATTCTATGCAGAGTTTGAGACAAAAGAGCGCAGATCGTTTGATGTATGGAGTATGAAAAGCGAGGCCAGATAAATCATCTCATTAAGCAATATTTACAACTAGACATTAATCATTTCAGCTAATGCGCTAGTGGCGCCAGCACAGTCAGATATCAAACTGCAGCCGCTGGAAGCGTTGCGCAAGTTTGCTCCAGTTCGACTCAGTTGAACGCAAAGAGCGCGCAAAATAAAACTTAAACACACGGAACGTTAATTGCAGTCTCGGGTGTCTTTTGTCTGGTCGAATTGCTTTGTTTCGTTGGGTTTTGTGGGCAGTAGAAAGAAAGCCATTGTCGTCCTGTTGCGAGCATTATCGGTGATGGTCGTGTGTGTGTATGTGTGTCTGTGTGTTTGTGGGGAAATTCAGAAAGACAAATAAAAAGAAAAAGAAAAAATTTAAAAATGCGCAAATATATGAAAAATTAAGTTTTAAAAAAAAGAGAAAACAGAGAGAAAGACAGAGAGAGATAGAGAAAGGGGCGGGGATAGAGGAAAAGAGAAGGACAAGAAGAAATAGAAAAAAAAGAGAAAGAGAGAGAGAGAGAGAGAGAGAGAGAGAGAGAAACAGAAAAGAATGAAAGGATATGGACCGAATTCTGAAACTGTTCGTGAGGGAGCTGGTCATAAAACTAGTAGATATCGTCCCGCAGAGAGAGTTAGATAGAAATTAACTTTTATGGGTGATAATTCTGCATTTTTTATCGTCACCAATTAACTGAATAATTCAACAAAAGTTCACATGCACGTAAACATGTGATCATGCAGAAACACACATGCGAAAACACACACATTCCTAAACATACAAACACACAGGCAAAACATACAAACACATATACCTAAACATATATAGGCACATACATAAGCCATAAGTGCACACAGACCAACGCATAGTTAACGTAAAAAAATGTTTTCTTTATAAAAACATAAAATGTTAAGAAATGTTTCTTCAGGTAGAGAAAAATCTTTGGATGTTTTTTGTGAATAATCTCTGATGAAAGGAGAGGTATAATTAAACATTATGAGTTTTTAGCGTGATTTCCTTTTAGGGACATACTCCAGCTGCTTTCCAGTGTCTCAAAGGGAGGGGGAGAGAAAAGGGAAAGAAAAAAAAAGAAAAGAAAAGAGAGAAAAAGATAGAGAAAAAAGGAAAAAGGAAAAAGAGGAATAAAGAAAGGGAGAGAGAGAAAGAGAAACCAGACAGTATAAAAAAGATTTTCAAGGAGATTTTCTTACATATTATTTTCAATTTGAAAAAAAATTTATTTTGATTTCATTAAGAAATAAATTATCACGTGGGACAAGCTTGGAATTTGAATGATAAATTATTTTGAAAATAAATGCAAATTCTCCAACTTGATTGCATCTTCAATTCTATTATTGACACTGTTCAATGTTTGAGTTTTACAAAATAAGCGGCAAGCACTAGCGGATCTAGAGGGGGAAAGCCGGCCCCCGGCCCCCCTTAGAGTTTTCCAAAAAAAATTTAAAAATTGTACTTTTTAGCTTAAAGTTTTTGTCTCTGTATCCTGAGGCTTTATCTTTAATAAATTCACCTCTCGACTATCAATAGAATTTCGGGTCTTTTTCAAACCAATTAAATACAAAATATAATTCAAATAATATCTAAAAAAACATTTAAACTTTCACGGGCAGGTCCAGCAAAAAAGTTCCTTTTTCTAAATAAGTTTAGACGGCTCAACAACAAGTTCTTAAAACAGTAATTATTTGTTATATGAATAAAAGCTGTAAGTTCAGGGACGTCAATTTGGAGGAAGCAGAGAGGGTATTTTTCTTCTGACTTCAGTGGGCCCCTTGCCATAGTTTTGGGCCCCCAAAAAATAGAAACGAGGTCCCAAAATTGGCCTAAGAAGTGTAAAGTTGAAAATTCAGAAGTTTGAACTTTTCTGTAAAGAAATGAACTATCAGTTTTTAGTTTATTTAATGAAAGCGATATTTGATATTTTAAAGTAAAAAGTTATAATAAAAACTTAGTTTTTTCTATATTGATTATATATTGATTCGAAAGTTTCTTATATTTTCAATTTACACATATTACACATATCAAGTATTTAGTAGAATATGGTCAAAGTTTTTCTATTTTATAGACTTATTATAATCAAAAAATTGCAAACAATTAGTAGCCGCCTAATTGCAAAAGTTTTTCATGGTTCACTTAATTTTAGCTTTAAAATGTCTGATGACCTAACTCTATGATGAAAAAAGGTGTTTTGTGTTGATATTGCTCCAGAGAGAAAAAATACAGAAAGAAAGTGGAAGAGAAAAAAAATGAAAAATGAGGGGAAAATGCGAGTAGATTAAAAGTTTAATTTCGATTCATTTTGTTTGGTTTTACTAAATAAAAAATTCAAGATATCTTACAACGGACTTTATAACGACAGTAATCAAAGTTAAAAAAAATACTGAAAAAAAGTCGGGCCCCCTTCTTAAAAAATTCTTAGGTCCGCCCCTGGCGGCCAGTCTGAATTTTACGAATGTTTTGTTATAGTTATTGATCATAAAAAAAATAAACATTTATAATTTATATTCACGGAAAAAGTTGAATGAATGAAAAAAAACTAAAACTTGAACTGGCATTGCTCATCACTTTCAAACAATTCATAACCGATCCATCATTGTTACCCAGGGTGCTTTAATAAACAAAAACCATGCAAGACTTGTGAAACATTGAAAAGTTTAAGCTTAAGTGAAAGTTCACATAAAGAATAGGTATTCAAATTTCCAATCTTCATTCCTTCATCCTCGGGATTATCCATATACCTTCATCTGCAAGACGATCGTCATTCCTCCGTATTCAGAACGACCCCCATCTCTCCATCTGTTCTTCTATTCTCAAGACAGTCTCCATTTTTCCATCATCACGACTAACCACATTACTCTACTTTCTGTATTATCTACATTCCTCTGTCATCAAGTTTATCCATCATTTATCCACCATCAAGACAATCCCATTCTTCCATATTTTGTATCATCTACATTCCTCCATCTTCTGCATCATTTACATTCCTCCACCTTCTGTATCATCTACATTCCTCCATCTTCTGTATCATCTACATTCCTCCACCTTCTGTATCATCTACATTCCTCCATCCTTTGCCACATCTACATTCCTCCATCCTCAGGACCATCCACATACCTTCATACCTTCCATCTCTGGCTTAAGCCAAAATGATGTCATTGTGCGGATAGTTGAATGCTGCTTATTGCTTTTCGGTTTGTTTGCATGTTTCGAAGCACAACAACGTCAGCGAAAAATGTTGCACTCGTTGTTTATTGGATTTAATTTCTTTTCCATCGCATGGAATACAAAGGAGCATAGAAATATTCAACTTCCCAGCCCGCCTTGTGCGAAGCAATAAAGAAGAAATATTAAATCGAAGATAAGATACGATAGCTGACACTGGAAAAACAAAATTAATTTATTACTTTTTTAAAGTTTAAATAAAAACAAGCAATCCTACGGATACGGATGAACTTCTCGAGTTGCCTTCAACAAGATTTCATCTCATCGAAATACTGGAAAAAAATTAGAGTTAAGTATAGAATTGTGCGAATTAAGTAGACTACGGCCTGACAAGAAATACTTTAATGCGGAAACCGATTAAAAGATTCAAGATTTATTTACATTTGTGCTGCACTGAACTAAAAAAAAGTAAAACTTTATTTATATCGGTTATTTTGGCAAGAGAAGAAAAAACTTGAATACATCTGTATTATTATCATCATCTGTCGAATTTGAATGGCATCTGTTTCGTGGTGAGAAGAGAGGGGGGAGTGGTTTGAATTGGTGAAATATAAAAGAAAAATAATTTATTTAGAAAAAAATATAAAAAATTTCCAAATAACGTGACGGAATTGAAAATAAAAACGCACCCTTTCTCTGAACACTCCTTCCTTCCGACTACAAGTGCGTACAACTTCCACCTAACCGATGCGTTGCCAAGGAGAACATAACAACTTCCGGGAGCAATTGGACTGGTGACCCCTGACCTGCTTACTTGTTACCAGGTGTCTTATTTACGTGGCGCTTATTAATCCGGCTATTTTACGATCTGTTTGCCGACATCTGACGATTAATCGATCTTTTAATTTGCTCCCATATTGTCCTTTGTGCGTCTGCAAGAGGTGGCGCCTGTTCTCGTGTGCGTGTATGTGTGTGTTTATTTGTTTGTGCCTGTGTGTTTGTTTGTGTGTGTGTGTATGTGTATGTGCATAGAATTAGAAGGTAATTATTATAAACGACTTTCAGAACAAACATTTATTATTTATTTGCAAATGAATAGAGGGTTGGCGTTGGCACTTTTAGGATATTAAAAAAAAATTCCCTGAATTTCGTCACAATACGAAGCTTATGGATTAAAAATTGTTGAGAAATTAAAGTCCGAAAGAATTCCAACTGATGACAGCCGCTCATAAAAATCATGAAAGAATTTTTATTTGAAATTAATAAATTATTTACCGCTCAATCGAGAAATAACTTCAGCAAATGCACGAAACACGACCTAGAAAAAAAAAAGCTAACCATAAACATGATCACGAAGGTACACTCGACCGCATATACGCCGTGCCGTGTACGTGCAGAGTGTACGCTACACATGCTGGGGGTATTGTTTCCAACGGTTGCTTTGAAGTATTTTGCATGGAGTCAGTAATCGATAAGATGGGGTTATATTATTCATCGCTCTGTATAAGATTGATTGTACGTGCAAGTCTACTTTCTCTACTTCTACGCCATTGTTGTCATCTACCACTTTGACTTTCCAAATCCACACAAACACACTCGCGCAGGTACAATCCGCATATAAGCGGAGATGCGCATATGCATGCATCGGATATGCACATTAATACGCATATATACGCACGGTATTTGCATATGCGCATATACGCACATCGGGTATGCACATATACGCACATCGGGTATGCACATATGCGTAAAATAGATGGATATGCACACATACACACATCTGATATGCCGTCATACGCACAATGTTTTGGATATGCACACACACAATGTATGGATATGCATACACACATACAATGTATGGATAAGCTCACATAAACACAATGAATGGTTATGGATAAGCTCACATAAACACAATGAATGGTTATGCAAAAATACATACACACTATGGATGGATATGCAGATACAATGAATGGATATGCATACACAATGTGCGGACATGCATATAAAGCGTACATGTATAAAAGAGATGGCTATGCACTAATAGGCACACAAACGCCCAATGAATATATATGCACATAAAACCCGAACATTAATTCTTCCAAATACTTTTGCTCACAACTTGGTCAAAAAATCTCAGATCTCCTGGTTTACAGTCTGAAGGATGCACTCCAGACGTTTGAAGCGTAGTAGCCTACTACCTGGATTACCTGGATTACCTGGAATATTTAATACAGGTTGGCTCTGATAGGGTGACTGAACGAAGACTGGAAATAAACTGAATGTCGTGAAGTTATGTCTCATGTGTCGGTGAGTCATGAGCTGAAACTCGGTGCATTTCCTGCCAAGTACAACTGTCGTACAAGTACTAAGTACAAGTACGCGAGCCCTTAAAAAAGAATTATTCTTTTAAGAAAAAACTCATAATTTGGTTCGTTTGACGTTTGTTGTAGTAAACACTTAAACACATGTTTACTGCGAAAGTATGACAAGTATGACTAAGAAAAAAATGAAAAACAAAACATTAAGACAGAAAGAGAGAGAGAGAGAGAGAGAGAGAGAGAGAGAGAGAGAGAGAGAGAGAGAGAGAGAGAGAGAGAGAAAGAGAGAGAAAGAGAGTGATAGAAACGGAAACGACTGAAACTGAAAGGTCCTCAACCAGTCAACGTTCATTGGACAGCACACAAAGTCTGTAATGAATAATTAATGAATAATTAATGAAGACCTTCCGCAACACTTGTTGATCTAATCAGACTTTTTCTGGTCGCCAATTATCATAACTTACATAATTCACCATATCTGGCTGTTTTTCCGTCATATTTTAGTAAAATATGAAACTAATTTCCACCATGATTAACTACTTTCAACCACAATAAACTAATTTCCACCATATTAAACAATATCCCCACCATATTTAACTACTTTCCACCATATTTAACTACGTTCCACCATATTTAACTATTTTCCATCATCTGGGTTTTCAAATTTAGTAAATCGGTTTTTTTTATTCCAATAAGAGTCTCGTTCACTTTTAGCTTGTTTTCTATCTTTTTTGTGATGCGATCTGAGATGGGCACAAACTATTTTTTACACACTTTTACTTAACTTGACTTCTCTGTCTGTCTGTCGTCAAATTTTGCAATCGATTTTAAACTAACTTCCCGATAAGCTAGAGACATAAAAATTTAAACATACCTCCGAACTATTAACTGCTATTAACAATGCATTCTATCAAATTTTTGGATCTATTAGACAAAATTTATTTAAATAATTATTTGTGATATTTTCGTCAAACTATTTATTGTCTATGCTAATATGCTCGTTGTTTATGTAACAGAATGCGGCCTACACAATCGATTATATAAAAGTGGGTTTTTAAAAAACTTTGTTTTTGCTTCACTTGTTTAAGTTAAACTTTCACTAACTTTTAATTAAAAAACCTTAGTTAAACTTTTACTTGCAACTAATTTTAAATAGTTGATAACTAAAAAAACATTTTTTGTTTTTTATATTGATTATGGCACTTTTGGTTCTTTCAATTAACTAATAACATGATCAAAGAGTAGAATGACTCAATGTTTGAAATTTTATTTTCAACAAAACTTCATATTAAATGTTTAATTTTTAAAGATAATCACCAAACGTTGCCATAGACCCGCTTATTAGGACAAAATCGGCATCTTGCACTGAAATTTTTACTGTCCTGACTGTCACCTTTAAGCTTGATTTCTTCAAAACAACTTTGCTTTTAATTAAAGAAAATGTAGTTAAACTAATAGTTAGAAATTTTTTAGTTAACTGATGCGATGCGCTTTTAGCGAAAGTTTCTTTTTGCTGATAGCTGTGTTGACATGCTTTTATTAACTTTTACTTGTCCGGATGTCCATGGGATGTCCATGTAATATCCTCGTTAGTTTGGATGATAATTATAAAATGTATAGTTTGATTGAACAAAAATTAAATTAAAAAAATTAAAATAAAACAATTGTCAAAAAATAAATTAAAGAAGCATATTGATAATGACGACAAAAACTTTCATCGTCATAGTAACTACAAACATCTTTTGTTTACTATTCACCGGGGTAATATTTTTACAATACGAATGTCGCTATGAAATTTTATAGCTGTCTTAATTGAAAGCATGTTTTTAATTTAAAAAAAAAACAATTTTTATTTTTTTATGAGATTTCCCCGTACCTAAAACTTTATCTCAGAATTTAAACTCATCAGAAAAACACCTTCGACTGAAAGTACTAAACGTCTTTAATTGGTTTGTTTTTTCTGAGTCTTCAGCTTGCGCTGATGCTAATGCATTCGCCGTGAATGACTTTTTAAATAAATGTAATAGAGAAAAAACATATGTTAATATCGAACTAAGGAAAAGGTTATGGGTGAAAAACTGTTACGATTTTAAATCTTTCTTAAATAAATGTATGGAGGCGGTTTCTAACTCTCTTTTGCGGTCCTGCAGCTTCCAATATTTCCACTTGTCTTAGGTTTTTGACTTACTGAGTTAGAAAAAATTAAAATAGCTAAGTACAGATATTAATCATTATTGAGTATTGAAAATATTACCCGATATATTAAGCTTAGCC
>OZ022240.1:5459857-5464857 GCA_963978895.1 Erpobdella octoculata | reverse complement strand
ATATCATAAAAACGTCACAAACGTATTCTCCTGGAAAACTGGAAGTTCTCGTCTGTTCAGATATTTTATTTTTATTTACTTTCTAAATAATTCAAGTCTCGAAAGGACATTCAAAAAACTGTTATTTTTTGTTTTTGATTTTTAATAAAATATTTATACCGAAAAAGTATAACAAAGAACCGAGCGGTTATATATTCGTTTAATTTACTTAAAAAAAATTTAAAAACATTTAGATATTCTGTTTGTAAATAAAAGAAAAAAAAGGATTTGAGAGGTGCGTGTTCCTTGTGAAGTGGTTGCTCTTAACATGTCTGTTTGTTGTATTCCACCAAGCCTTACAATTCACTCATTCATTCATCGCATTCACTCCTACAATTTATTCGCGACACTCAATCACCCAATCCGTTCCTGACATTCAGTACTACACTTACTCATGCCACATTACATTACATTACATTACATCACATTTTTTTATTCAATCTAATTCAATCATAAATTTACAAACTTATTAAACGGATTGGGCAATGGTGGTAATGTGGTAAAGCATTCGCCTGTCGGCCTAAGGTCGGCGGTTTGAATCTCACCTCACCGGCGTCACCAGCACCCAAAACATCTGCCTTCAGTTATTTAGCAGAGACTTTGGCGTGATGTGCCCTAGAAGCTCCCTTAAGCATTGCTTAGGTTGAGTATCTCGCGGGGTTAACTAACTCCTTTCACTAAGATAAAATAAAAATGTAATAACTTATAACTTATGCACTTATTCTTTCAACAAACATATTTTTTTCATTCCATTTTTTTATATTTTTTTATTATAGTTTATACTCTTTTACACCATGTGTTTTAAGACGCGTTTTTCTTCATTCCATTAACTCATGCACTTTTTACATTCATTCATTCATTCGTTCGTTCGTTTATTCATTCACCTCATTCACTGATTCTTTCAGCACATTCACCCATGCATTCCACAACTACTGCTTTCGCCATTCAATTCAATATTTCACTCATTCATTCACTCTTGAATTGCGTTTTCTTAATAAGCCATTTATCATTCTGGTTTCTTAAATTCACTGGCATGGTTTTCTATTTCTCTTTCTTCTATTTTTCTTCAACCTCTCTCTCTCTCTTTCTCTCTCTCTCTCTCTCTCTCTCTCTCTCTCTCTCTCTCTCTCTTCTCTCTTTCTTTCGCTCACCCTTTCTACGTTTATCTATTTATCTATCACTCCCTATCTTCCTCTGTCCCACCACGTGGACACGCAGAAATACCAATGTAGCAACGGAAAGAGTTAATGCGACATCAATGGCGGGATAAATTGAGATTTAAATCTTCTGAGAAAAAGACACAAGTAGAGCGAGCACATCTCTAAATGCTGCTTCAAATGTCCGGCTGAGAGGCAGCTGATGTTAGGTAGCTTTATTGCGCCTCGTTCAAATTTCTTACCAGCTTTTTTCTCCCATTCGAAACAATATATAATAATTTTTTGTCGTATCTAGATTTGAATGTATTTGTTATTAAATTCAATATAAAAAAGGACGAGATAAACCGGCTCCTAAACAGAATTATAAATGATCGAGGTGGTTAGGCACGAATGTGGAATTGAATTAGGAGAACAGGGAATGTGATTTGCTTGATGAATAACCATACGTGGAAACGATTCATCACAATCCGAAGACACACGAGTGAAGGCAAAATGCAATTCAACAGCACAAAGAATGACAACAGAAAAGAGAAAACATTCGACTCCATGTGACCACACGGGAGAATTGAAGCGCAGGCATTGTTGTTGTGCTAATGTACTGCATAAGGCGAGTATGGCCTTCTAACGTACATTGGTTGCGTCGTCTTAACGAGGAAATAATGGATGGAAAAAAGCTTATTCCGCCATTTCTTGATACTTCAAAGTTTAAGACAGCAGCGCCGAGTTTTTCCGAGTATGTTCGTATTTTTCTTAATAACCATGCATATGCGTCTGTATTTGTGTGCCGCTTGCGTTACCGTTTGCCAAAATGGCGGCGCTCACTGGAGCTGGTTGTAAATGTTTGTTGGCCGGCAAAAAAAGAGAAAAGAAATCAGATTATTCCACTTAACTCGATCTGCTCTTGGACGGAATTGTGTGTTTGTTCACTACCGTTTGTCACCTTCGTGTGTGCATGTTTGTATAAATGTCTTTCTTTGATTAAATGTACTTCTGTGTCTGTATGAATGCGTCTGTCTCTTTATGAATATCTGTATCTCTGACTGTTTCTCTTTAATATTTTTCGATCTTTGACTGTCTTTAAAAACTACTATCTTAATAAATGTATGCTTGATTTTTTATAAATCTATGCTTGCTGCTCTATTAATGTATGCTTGCTTCTATATAAATGTATGTTTGCATTCATAAAAATGTGCGCTTGGGTTAAGACAACAAAATATGAATCTGTAACAAGTGAACAAAAAAAAACTTGATTTTTAAAAAATCTTTTATAATTTTGTAGATTGGCGGCCACAAATTGTTTGCAAATTATTTTTTGATGATTGTTAGTCTATGAAATAGAAAAAACGTTGACCACAGTCTTCTAAATATTTAATATGTGGAGTATGTGAGGATTGAAAATATAAGAAACTTTCGAATCATGATGGAAACAAACTTTTTATTATAAATTTTTAAATAGAAAAATTAAACATGGTTTTTTAAATAAACCTAAAACTGATGGTTCATTTTTCTACAGAAAATTTGTTCTTTTTTTTATAATTTTTTATAGTTTTAATTAATTTTATTCTATAATTCCATCAAATTTTGTCCAATTGATCTGAAAGTTTAATAGAATGTAAAATACGCAACGACAAATAAAACCATAAAATTTTAGCATGAATCAACGGAAAGTTGGATTTTTAAGTGTCAAAGTTCTCAACGTATCGCTTAAGCATACAAGCAAGCAAACACGGCGAAGTTAATAGAGAGGATTTAACAAGTGAACCGTATAAAACTTGGTTTTTTAAAAGTCTTTAATAATTTAGTTATTCATCGGCTAAAAATGTTTTGCAAAGTATTCTTTTTATTATAGTAAGTCTATGAAAACATTGACCACAATCTGCTAAATACTTAATATGTAAAGTATGTAAGATTGAAAATCTAAAAAATTTCGAATCAATATGGAAAAAACAAATTTTGTATTATAAATTTTTAAATTAAAAATTGAATATCGTTTTTTTATGTAAACGAAAAATTTATAGTTCGGTTTTTCTACAGAAAATTTGTAATTACAAACTTTTATTTAGGTTACAATCTCTGTTTGTGTGTGTGGCTTTCTCTGTACGCAAATCTTGCAAGTGAAATTTAACCAGCTTTTTGACTTGCTAGGAAGCTGAAACTTTCAGCATAGCTTTATATTGGATGACAAAACATGATTCAATTGAACAAAAACAAAAAAAAACTTAATTTGAACATCTTTCGTATTTCTAAATCGAGTGTATTTGAAATTAAAGTTTGTGTTAAGTAAAGGAAAAAACGAGTTTTTTAAATTTTTTAAAGTTTTAATTTAAGAAATTTTATCCAATTGATTTGAAAATTTAATAGAATGTGAAGTTTGCAGCAATAAATAAACCCACCAAATTTCAACTTGATTAGATAACGGGAAGTTAGTTTGTTTAAGTGGTATAATGTCCCAAAATATGGCTCAAGCAAGCAGGCAAGCAAACACGGTGAAGTTAATATAACAACTGTAAAAATATTGACCACAATTGTCTAAATACTTAATATGTGAAGTATGTGAGGATTGAAAATACATTAAATTTTTGAATCAATCTGGAATAAATACTTTTTTTATAATAAATTTTTAAAATTATAAATTGAATATTGTTTTTTTAAAGAAACTAAAAATTAATGATTCGTTTCTTTTCATAAAACTTTAATTTTGTAAAAAATTTGAAAGGTTTAATTGGTTTTATTCTATAATTCACTTGAGTTATGTCCAATAAATCTGAATATTTAATAGAATGTAATGTCGGCAGCGACGAATAAATTCACTAAATTTCAACTCGATTGGATTACGGAAAGTTGTTCCTTGTAAGTGGTAAAGGAATCCAAAGTATGGTTCAAGCAAGCAAAAACGGTGAAATTTATATAAAGGATTTAAAAATATCTTTCATGCCAGAATAGTATTAAGTAATTTTTGTTCACAATGACCTTAGAAAGGATGAGGAAAAAATTAAAAAAAAACCTTTACAGTCCTGGTTTCTCGATGTCTTCCTGGTTGCACAACTGCATGCATATGCCGTTATAATCTATGCAATCATGCTTTATTTCGTTGTCAGCAGCATGACTCGTTGTATGCGGCACTGCTCGTTGTTCGGAGTCTGACTCGTTTTATGCAGTCTCATTAGTTGCATGCAGTCTTGTTCGTTGATTGCAATCTTATCAGTTGCAGGCGACCTTGTATTTTGTATGAAACCTTGCTTGTTTCATACAACCTTGCTTGTTTCATGCAACCTTGTTTGTTTCATGCAACCTTGCTTGTTTCATGCAACCTTGTTTGTTTCATGAAACCTTGTTTGTTGCATGCTAGCTTTGATGTGAAGCCTGACTAGGCCGAGACTTTTTTAGCCAATAATAGGGATTTAAGGCGTGTAAAAAACGAGCCAGGCCCAAGTTAAACGGGCGACCCTAAACTTTTGGCCTATGAAACGAGCCGGCAGGACTGCCAAAAATGGGTGCGTGCAGTGCTCTAATATAATAAGTAAGTGTACAAACACACATGCATATATACTCATTTGTGTGTACACACACATGCATATATAACATGCACACATACCTACATGTTTGAATAAGATATTTTATTTTAATTAATTAGTTATTTTCTTATCGGTTCGTGATGGTTTCTGTTTTAAGCATTGATGACTTATGCCTTGGCTTTTTTTTCTAATACTGGTGTTAGTGGCTTACCGCCTTTTCTGGCATTTTTCAATAAATAAATTAATTAATAAATGAAATGATGACGTCAAATATTATTTTTAATCTGAC
>OZ022240.1:5415609-5455609 GCA_963978895.1 Erpobdella octoculata | reverse complement strand
TAAATAACCGTCCGGCAAGCCATCAGTGAATTGGTTCAAATGTCTCGCCGTGGAAGTTAAACGAGATTTGTGAAGATTGCAAGCATCGAAGTGAAAAAAAAAACGACAAAGTAAATAAATTAAGTTAAACTCTATGGACAGTCGCACGCCATTGAACATAAATAACTATGCATGGATGTCTGTATGTGCTCATGCGTAAAAAGAAACAGAGACATAAAGACGGTGACGGAGAAAAACTGAGAAGCATGGAACGGAACACAAGAAGAGCGTACAGAATGAAATGAAAGCAAACGGAAGCGTAGGAAAGATGGAAAAGAAGAGACAGCAGCAGGAGATCTGGAGAGGTACATGTTCAATCAAAAGTCGAGACAAAGAGAACGTGGAAAGAATGTAATTTCTTGTGCATATTTGATTAGATTATTGAGCGGACTTGTTTCGACAGCCACTTTTGATCCGCTAGTTGCGACCGGGACGACGTCAAAGATGATGAAAGTATTAGGGGGAGGGCACGTCGGTGGCTGGTGGGGACGAGTTCAACTAGGGGGAGGTCAAGTGAAAATTTCAGTCTGGAAGGTCGATCGGGAAATCGATGGGGAAAGCATGGTGTATAAAATGAAAAACTTTTGAAGTGATGATGATGATGTTGATGATAGTCGTGGTAAAAATAGAAAATGGAAGCGAAAGTTTTGACAGGAAGAACACCGACAAAGTCGATCAAAATAAAGTTGGCAAAAAATGACTGCGATTATGATGATGATGATGACCTTGAAGGTGATGATTCTGATTAAGGTAATGATGACGATATTGATGATGATGATGATGATGATGATGATGATGATGATACTAATGATGATGACAGTGACGACGTTGGATAGACAAAACTGGTTAGTTTACGAAAATGACGCTAAAATTAATGATAACGACAAGTAATAATTAATGCACCTCGAAAATTGCAGAAAATTAGAGGATTTTAGCTGGAGATAGGCTGATGGAAGGATGATGTCTGTAGCTATCCTGATAATGATATCACCGATATGAAATACGATATTGATAATGATGTTATAAGAGTTAAAACGCTGGTAAATAAAGTTATATATAAAAATACTATATACATATATTTAAATAAATAAATAAATATATATATATATGTATATATATATATATATATATATATTATGTATTATATATATATATATATATATATATATATATATATTATATATATATATTATTTATTATACATAATAAATGTATATGCAGGTTCAAAACACAAAAAGTCCTATAAGGGTTGAGAAGCCCACTGGGAAGCAATAACGTTGTTCAAATAAACAAGCAATTGTCCAGCATGTGCACCAGTGCTGATTAATCAACATTCAACCTCTCCCTGCGACCAAACCACGTTTTCATTCATTTACTCATCTGACCATCCATCCATCTGACCATCCATTCATTTGACCATCCACCCATCTGACCATCCATCTATCTGACCATCCATCTATCTGACCATCCATCTATCTGACCATCCATCCATTTGAACATCCATCCATCTGACCATCCATCCATTTGACCATCTATCCATTTGAACATCCATACATCTGACTATCCATCCATCTGACCATCCATCTATCTGACCATATATCCATCTGACCATCATCCATATGACCATCCATCCTTCTGACCATCCATCCATCTGACCATCCATCCATCTCTGACCATCCATCTCTGACCATCCATCCATCTGACCATCCATCCATCTCTGACCATCCATCCATCTGATCATCCATCCATCTGCCCATCATACGTCCATACGTCAATCCACCGTTTATCTGTCAATTCATCCAACTCGTGACTAGCGTCATTAAATGTATATGTATAATATATATCCACATAATATATGATTCTTATATAAAATTCTTGTTCTATAACCCATATCCCGAATAAATCCATTTCATTTATTATTATTTTCATATTAGTTTAATATCTTATAATAAAATTTGCACATAGATATGTTTTATAATCAAATCCTAGTAATTATGTTTTATAATATATATTTTTCATGTGAAGTTTTTTTAAGACGTTGAAATGTCACAAATTAATATAAAAAAAAAACGTCGGCATTAATGAGATGGACGCCATTTTATCATCATTTCGTTTCATGTAGTCGTTCCTTGTCGCTTCATGTTTCAGTTCTTTAGTCTAATCCAAAGATGTATTAAATTTTTTATACTTTTAAAGTAACATGCTTGTTAGCTTCTTATTAAAGTGGATTTTTACGCTTATCTATGATAAAACATTGTTTTTATCGTCTTTGGTTATTTGTTTTATTAGCGGTAATTTTTTCTATTCAATGATGGGTTTTAAAATTATTTATATTGAATTAGAGACTTATATTTTTTAAATAATCTAATGATTGGGAAGAGAATACGTGAAAATCTGATAAATTTTTTAAAATTATTCGGCAAAATTTCTGTTAGGATAAATTTGACTAATAACAATAAGACAAACAAATTGCAAAAAAATGAACATCTAACATGCAAGCCGTAAAAAAAGTTTTTTATTTTCACAAATCCCTTATATTTCAGGATTCGTCGGCTTTTCATTTATCCATCCATCCATCCATCCGTCCGTCCGTCCGTCCGTCCGTCCGTCCGTCCGTCCATCCATCCATCCATCCATCCATCCATCCATCCATCCATCCATCCATCCATCCATCCATCCATCCATCCATCCATCCATCCATCCATCCATCCATCCATCCATCCATCCATCCATCCATCCATCCATCCATCCATCCATCCATCCATCCATCCATCCATCCATCCATCCATCCATCCATCCATCCATCCATCCATCCATCCATCCATCCATCCATCCATCCATCCATCCATCCATCCATCCATCCATCCATCCATCCATCCATCTATCCATTCATCCTACCGTCATCGGCTCACCTACTTAATCTATTCAGCTTTTCATGTCCAAAGTAGTTTTAAATTGTTCAGATCTCATCATCTTGTCAATACTGGATGAGATGATTTTAATTTGAAATTTCATTAAACCATTTCTTTAGTGAATGAAGTTTTATTGTATCTGTTTATAAAAGCCCTAGAATTTATCACACACTTTCATCTTGTTTGCATCGTCATCATTGTCATTAACATCATCGTCATCATCGTCTTCGTCATCGTCACCATCATCATCATCCTCGTGTTCGTCGTCATCCTCGTCACCACCATAGTCACCATAGTTCCTGCAATAGTCTTTGTCGTCATCGTCATCACAGCCATCATCATCATCATCACCACCACTATCTAATTCTTTCTTCTACTCCAGCGTAAGATCAAATCCTCGCTACGACTCCACAAATGACGCCTGAATCACGTCATAAAGCGAAATGCCACGTGATTAAAAAGAGGTCAGCTGATTAAATTAGGTCGTGCGGAGAACCAATCGCAAGAGAGGGAGTAGCAATTTATACTAGGGTGAATTGACACTCTAATTCATGCATGAATGCGCCCGTGGGAGGAGTCTGTTTGTGGCACGTGATGAGGTTCTAGATTTTTTTCCGCGGCACTAATTTTGAAATTGTAATCTAAAAATGGTTTTAATTTTCGCTAAAAGCTTCCAATCGATAGACAGACCATGGTGAAACGATGATTGCGAAAAATTAATACCAATGAATGCGAACAGGAAAGAGGTTGGATTTAACTAGAATTTCTGAGAAAAAAGATAATTTTAACAGCAAAAAAACAGAAAATTCAAAAAAGGAACCATCTGGCCATTAAGCAATTCTGAAAACCTTCGCTGGCAATAATTCTCGATGTAGCAAGCGAAATCATATTAATTGCATGCACTGCATAAGTGGCCATGCATTCCAATTAAGTCGTAAAAGGCAGTAGTATGGAAGGGATACAGACCACTTATATGAGATGGAACCATTAAGAAGATGGAAACATCGGCGCACGTTGGGGTTCCGTTGCTGAATATTTACATTACAGCTCTTCCATCTTAACAAATTAACAGGTAGGTATCTAATAAATGAAGATGAAGAAACAGGTGAAAGTAAGGTAAATAAATGGAAAATGGTTTGGTTATAAATTATAAAAAAAAATAATTGGTATATAATTAATGTGCTTATGTGAATTAATAAACAAAAGTTACATTTATTTATAATTAAATAACATCTCTGTGAATGTTTTTAACTGGTCAATGTTTCCAGTCATATTGAATGACATTAATTTCCAGTTTTCCAGTCATTTCCAATGAATAACATCAATTCTTTCACATCCAATTTAAATTTTTTTAAATTTTTTTACATATTATCGTAAACATTACCCAAGTTATTGTAAATATTACACATATTATTGTTAACATTACACATATTATTGTAAACATTTCTAAATATATTCTTTTAAACATTACATAGCTTAGTGCATTTTAAATTAAGAGATTGATTGATGAATCCACTTTCCGAAATGTAAACTTACATACGTATATAACGTAAACAATCAGGCGGACAAACTAACATAATAATTTATAGATACGTATGTACCTATACTAACATATACATATCTTTTTATTGATAGTATTACACACACACATATATATATATATATATATATATATATATATATATATATATATATATATATATATATATATATATATATTTATATAATATATTATAGATAAAATTAAAATAGAGAGAGAGAGAGAGGAAATGTAATGAGAGCATTATTTATGTATGCACACACATAGATAGCAACATAAATACTCATAAACACACGAACTCGCATAAACACACACGCACAACACGAATATCGCCTTTTAATTAATTTTTGATTTACAAGCAAGCGGCGATAATATTGCGCCGTTATGACATCTGGAGACGAGATAGGCATTGCTTTTTTTTTTTAAATAGTGGATGGGTGGTCGCCGATAGACCGTTAGTAATAAAATCAAATGAAATAAAAAATTTCTATTTATTTATTGAAGTAGATAAAATTAGGTATATTTTAGCCATACAAGCATAAATTCTATCTTAGATGAACATAAATAAACGTTTATTGCCATGCTTCCGCTTCAATGACGAAGATGACGAAGAGCCCTGAATAGATCACGTGACGAATTCTCGACGATGACGTCATACGACCAGCCATTTTGAGGTATGTGCGTGGAAATGATATTTTTAATTATCATGGAAGAAGAGGAACGCAGATGCAGAAGAGTGGAGAGAGAAAGTGAGTGAGAGAGAGAGAAAGTGAGAGAGAGAGAGAGAGAGAGAGAGAGAGAGAGAGAGAGAGAGAGAGAGAGAGAGAGAGAGAGAGAGAGAGAGAGAGAGAGAGAGAGAGAGAGAGAGAGAGAGAGAGAGAGAGAGAAGGAGAAAGATATAACGAAAGAAAAAAGTGAGAAAGGAAGAAAGAGAGAGATGTATCGTTTTCAACAAATACTTGAATTATTTCTTATTTATTAAGATAACGAATTCAATGATAAACTTGAAGCGAGGGTGAGTTTGGTGTCATGTGTGATGAATATGATGACGATGACGATGATGATGATTAGGAGAAGGAGGAGGAGGAAAAAGATGATGATGATGATGATAACGACGACGACGATGATGACGTAAATGACTTATTTATTAATAAACAAACAAATATTACTTTATAACGATAATAATAATAATAATAATAATAATAATAATAATAATAATAATAATAATAATAATAATAATAATAATAATAATAATAATAATAATAATAATAATAATAATAATAATAATAATAATAATAATAATAATAATAATAATAATAATAATAATAATAATAATAATAATAATAATAATAATAATAATAATAATAATAATAATAATAATAATAATATTAATAATAATAATAATAATAATAATAATAATAATAATAATAATAATAATGATAATAATAATAATGATATACATTTCTGTGAATAAAATATGAAATTTTATTCCATCCTGGGACTGTCGCAGACTCTTGTAATGGCTGTCATATAATACAGCAGAACAAGTACACGGCGCTGTTTTATTGCCACGACGCACCCCAGTACAACTCATTTGTACCTTCATAAATGCGACTACACTTCTTCTGTGTAGTTGAAGTGTAACTTAAATGATGATTGTATTATAAGAGTGTACTGAGTACTGGATTTATGTACGTGGGGTCTGTTGTATTCGTGAAAAATGTACGTAAAAGTACGTACGTCGACCGCTGTACGTAGACCACGTACGTAAAATATGTACGATACTAGAGGGAAATCATGGAACCCTCCCTGGCAAGAACCACGCGGGTGTGTAATCCAATTCTCATACGTTACTGGGCCTGTCTCAATTTGCGAGTCTCCGGGACTGGTTGCGTAAGTCTCTGTGCTTGTATGTAAGATTGTGTGTGTGCGTGCGTCTGGGTTTGTGCACGTGTGTGTATGTGCTTCTGCAAGTTTCTGTGTTTGCTTCTTTATGCGTATGTATGAGTGAATGGCTAATTTATTATTCAAAACCTCCTTAATAGAATTTTTAATGCCCCTGCACGATACCACGGGGTTCTTTACGATCTACAGACTTGAGATTTTCAAAAATTCAGAGAAATAAAAAAAACCCATCAACATTGTTATATCATCGATTCGACAGATTGCGTATGTGTGACATCTCCGTACGTGACGTAACCTCAGCCAGGCGCGTGTGACGCACTTGACATGTTGACATTGCGGATCTTCGTTAACCAGCATTGTACGTATTGGAAGGACGAAAATAAAGTTTACTTCGCGACCTTCATCTGCATTATTGACCTTTCCCAACCCCTTGTGTACTTGTCTGTCTTTTCGCTTTTATTCTGTATTTGTTTATCTGTCAAACTCTCATTGAATTCTAAGATGACAGCCATTTTGAATAATTTTCGTGACGGAAATAATTTCCGGCTTAAAGCAGTCTTCTCTGAAAAGATATCAAACTTTTTTCTAGATTTTAAAGAAAATATAAATATAAATATAAATATAAATATAAATATAAATATAAATATAAATATAAATATAAATATAAATATAAATATAAATATAAATATAAATATAAATATAAATATAAATATAAATATAAATATAAATATAAATATAAATATAAATATAAATATAAATATAAATATAAATATAAATATAAATATAAATATAAATATAAATATAAATATAAATATAAATATAAATATAAATATAAATATAAATATAAATATAAATATAAATATAAATATAAATATAAATATAAATATAAATATAAATATAAATATAAATATAAATATAAATATAAATATAAATATAAATATAAATATAAATATAAATATAAATATAAATATAAATATAAATATAAATATAAATATAAATATAAATATAAATATAAATATAAATATAAATATAAATATAAATATAAATATAAATATAAATATAAATATAAATATAAATATAAATATAAATATAAATATAAATATAAATATAAATATAAATAATATAAATATAAATAACTTAAATTCATTCGATTCACTTCACACGTACACAACCAGCGGACGAAACATGGTTGTCAGACACACAGCAGAGAAAGACGTGAAGCAAGAAATTGATGACAAGTACAAAGTCTGTTTGACCAGTACAAGACCATGAAATGACAGTACAGGAAGTATATATATATAATATATATGACAAGGTCAGCATTCTTAGGAGTTTTATGTCACATCCTTTGCATTTATTCAACTTGAATTTTATGGTCCACCTCGCGTGCTAGGGTACTAACCTTAAGTTCATGTGTGTGTGTATGTGTGTGATTGTATTTACACGGTAGTGTATTTCTAAGTTTGTTTATTCCTGTAAGTTTGCCTGTTTTCGTCTCTATTCTCGTAAGTCTGTGTGTTCATCTGTGTTCCTGTAAGTCCGTGTTAGTTCCTGTGGGTCTGTGTGTTTTCTTGTAAGTCCATAAGTGTTTTCGTATGTCTGTACTCTGTATGTGTACCTGTAAGCCTATATGTGTTCCTGTAAGCCTGTATGTGTTTTTGTAAGCCTGTATGTGTACCTGTAAGTATGTATGTGTTCCTGTAAGCGTGTATGTGTTCCTGTAAATTTTGTCTTTTGCTGTGTTCACGCTTATGAGTGTGCAGGCATTGTACGTGACTCGTTGTACTTTTGTCGCACGAGGTCATACGTAAAATAGAGGCCATGTTTCATTGAGCGTGCACTTGTGCTTGCGCCCGTGCGTGCGGTCTTAAACTCCGTCATGATTCATGACATGGACGATAAGCCATCTTCGATAATGAAGGCAAGCCCCCTCCCTCCCTCCTTCTCTTCTCCCCCGCATTGTACTTCCCCACGATCACGTGACCCTCCTACGCAATGATGTCCAGTTGTTCCAGGCGGTGAAGATGTCTTTTTGCAGAGTTTCAAATAAATGAAGATCGTTCAATTTATTTTCAAAATTTAAGTCTTAATTTTTTCAGGCGGTTTTGAAAATAAGTTTAAGTTGTGGATGAGGTTTTGTCAAGCTATGAATTTGATCAATGACGTGACGACAATAGCCATAAAAAGACAAAAACGTTTTCTTTTAGTTGTACATTTGTGGGTTGAAAAACGCAAGTGGGGAGAAGTGTTGAAATAATGTGTTGTTAGGGTTGCATGAGTTGGTTGAAGTGTATAAGTGTAAGTTTGGGTGGAACATTGGGTTAATGGGTGGGTGGGAAGTATTTGGAAATTATATAAAAAACAAGTGTAATAATTAAAATTATTCTGAAAAAATTAAAAATCTCACGATTGAGGTGCACAATGTCTTCTAGAACGAAACAAGCGCATACGGAATAAGAGCAAGCAATCATACAAAGGCAGTTGATCGTTTTAAACGAACTGCTCTCGTTTAAATAACACACGCACACATGAATACACATAAAATCATTACACACATACATACACAATACATATGCATGTGACACACATATGCGTGTGACATACATATATAAAACATATGTATGTGACATACATATATACAAATATGTATGGGACGCACATACATACACATCTGCATGGAACACACATACATACACATATGCATATGACACATATGCATGTGACACACATATATGCACATCGTGTGACACACATACATACACATATGCATGTGACACAAATACGTACACACACATATATGCACATCGTGTGACACACATATGCATGTGACACAAATACATAAAAATACATATATGCACATCGTGTGACACACATACATACACATATGCATGTGACACAAATACATACACATACATATATGCGTGTGACAAATGGCTATATAAACACGCGTCACGTACAAGAAAATATTGTAAAGTTTTGAAGAGATCGATAGAATAAGAGTGGAAAGAGCAAAATAGAAGTTACATATAGAGACAAAGGTCGATTTAATGATGTAACAGTAACCAATTGTTAATAGAAAAAAATTCATTTTAGTTAGAAACAATCTTTTGAGATAAAATTTGTGACTCCATTATTTCTTCATTCGATTTCATTCTTGTTCTACTTTGTCTTCTTTTTATTTTAGTTTTTCTTTTTTTACTTCTTTTTTTTCTTTCTTCCCTGCTTCTTCTTGCACTGTTTTTTTATTCTCAAATTATTTTTTTCGATCGATGAAAGCCAGGACGTGCCGGTTGATGTATTCGTGCTTTTCAGTTTTTGTTTATGTGCCTGAGCGTGTGTGCGTGCGTTTATAAATGTATGAGAGAGTGTTTGTGTGTATATGTATAAATGTGGGTTTGTATGTCTATGTATTAGAGTGTACTTGTGTGTGTATGTATAAGTGGGTTTGTGTGTATATGTATGAGAGAGTGTGTGTGCGTGTATTATGAAAGTGGAGTGTGTTTGTGTGTGTGAATGTGCATGTATGTATGTATGTATGTATGTATGTATGTATGTATGTATGTATGTATGTATGTATGTATGTATGTATGTATGTATGTATGTATGTATGTATGTATGTATGTATGTATGTATGTATGTATGTATGTATGTATGTATGTATGTATGTATGTATGTATGTATGTATGTATGTATGTATGTATGTATGTATGTATGTATGTATGTATGTATGTATGTATGTATGTATGTATGTATGTATGTATGTATGTATGTATGTATGTATGTATGTATGTATGTATGTATGTATGTATGTATGTATGTATGTATGTATGTATGTATGTATGTATGTATGTATGTATGTATGTATGTATGTATGTATGTATGTATGTATGTACGTATGTACGTATGTATGTATGTATCTATTTATGTAGTACCTATTTGTGTGTGTGTTGAAAAGGATAAAGTATATTGTGTGAAGTGTGTTCGAATAGGCGAGTGAGTGATGTGGGAGTTGGTGTGCAAGTAATTTAACAAGTTTTATTCAAAATAGAAATCGACAACTGATGCAAATTTCGACATTCAACAAGCTTTATATTTACAGATATGGCCAAATGGCCAAATGATGAATTTTTTTCAAAAGAGCTAAAATCGTCGGAGTTCTGTAATAAACTTAGTACATTATAGGCCAGATGAGTTCTATGAGAATTCCTTAAGTCCTGTTTTCAATATTTACCAGTAAGAATTCTCTACTGACCGACCACCTACGAAAAAACTTCTGACTTCTACAATCCTATTAGGACTGAAATGAGTTTTTCTCATTAAAAAGCATATGTTTCGTTATTTTCGTAAAATTCCAGAATTAATATTAAATCTGAGAAGATTAATTCTCGAAATTGCTCCGGCTCGCAAAGGCGACTGTCTTGCCAGCGAGCACGGCTCGGTTGCTGTTGCAAATGATGATTGGCTGGAATGATGGAGCACTTGGTGTCAGTCTCATGTCAGTGAACAACTTTCATTTGTTAATGAACACCAGTCTATCAATCAAATTTGCTTCCCATGCGTCCATGCCATCCATCTATCAAGCTCGTCATACTCATATCTTACGTGCTTCTAACAATCGTTCTTTCACTTTTTTTTTATCATCGCATACGTCCAGGTCCGGGAACCAACCCACTCTGACGTCCATATGGAGTCTGGTGGATTGATTCCTTACCCCCAAAAAAGGATTTTTTTTAACAACGTTGGTTAAATGAGTATCAGAAGATGACTTTTGAACTAAGCTGCGAAAACATAAATCTAAAATATAACTTCAGAACATATAACTTCGAAACATCAATACAGAATATAACTTCAGACTCTAGAGTTAGAATATAAATTACTTTTAGAACATAAATTTAGAACTTAACTTCAGAACATAAATTTAGAACTTAACTTCAGAACATAAATTTAGAACTTAACTTCAGAACATAATTTCAGACCGTGATTTCAGAACATACGTTCAGAACATATCTTCAGAACATGATTTCAGAACATAACTTCAGAACAAAATTTCAGAACGTGATTCCAGAACATAACTTCAGAACATATCTTCAGAACATAATTTCAGAGCATAACTTCAGAACATGATTTCAGAACATAATTTCAGAACATAATTTCAGAACATACTTTCCGAACATAACTTCAGAACATAACTCCAGAATATAATCCAAATATAAAACTTCATCAAAACTTCAAAACATAAATAACTTCCATAAAACGAAATATAACAGGTCAACATAACTTCATGACTTGACCCCAAAGCGACTTTCTAAAAGAGAATACGCACAATGCAAAAACTGAGATAATAAAATCAAAAAAATCGAAAAACGAAATCTTTTTACAACGGATAGATCGGACTGGCTGTGAAATGTGATAAATTTGATGAGATGTTGAATGCTTGGATGCAAGCGACAGATTACTAATCAATGAAGACAGACGTGTAGAAGAGAGAGGAACATTGTGTGTGTATGTATGTATGTGTGTGTATGTATGTATGTATGTATGTGTGTGTGTGTGTGTGTGTGTGTGTGTATGTATGTATGTATGTATGTATGTATGTATGTATGTATGTATGTATGTATGTATGTATGTATGTATGTATGTATGTATGTATGTATGTATGTATGTATGTATGTATGTATGTATGTATGTATGTATGTATGTATGTATGCATATATGCATGTACTAGCAGTGCCCGTAGCGGCTTCGCTCGCATGAAATTAGAGAGTTTGAACCGTGCATCCATAGTAGAGATCAATCTTTTAGGTCTCGGCTCGGCCCGTCGACAACTTAGCCCAGCCCGTTTTAAAAACTCAAACTCCTGGCCCGGCACAGCCCGTCTGAATTAGGCCCGGCCCAATCTTACAGACCTAGAAGTTCTATATACTTGATGAAAAACTTCGGCCCGTCCCACCTTGACTTCAGGTTTGACCCGGCCCAATTGAAGACCCTAAAATCACTAAAATATCTATATACTTGGTGAAAAACCTCGGCCCGTCCCACTTTGATTTAAGGTTTGGCCTGGCCCGTGTGAAGACTCTAAAATAACGGCTTGGTCCGGCCGGTGATAAACTGATTAACCGGCACAAAACTTCAAAATACTAATTTTTACATTTGTAGCACTTACAGTTTTTGAGTAGCAGTTATTTTGAAATCAAATAACCTTTATTTCCACCCCACATTTGAGGTCCTGGAAACCAAATTTTTAAACAATTTTGAAACACTTATATCATTATTTTTTGAGTAAATACTAAATACTAATTTTGATATCTGTAGCATTCACAGTTTTTGAGTAGCAGTTACTTTAAAAACCAAAAAAAACTTTTTTTCCACCCCACATTTGAGGTCCTGAAAACCAAAATTTCAAAAAATGGTGAAACACGTATATCCTTATTTTTAGAGTAGAAAATAAATACTAATTTTTACTTTTGTAGCATTCACAGTTTTTGAGTAGCAGCTACTTTAAAAACCAAGTAATCCAAGTAATCCACCCCACATTTAAGGTCCTGGAAACCAAATTTTTAAAAAATGGTGAAACACGTATATCTTTATTTTTAGAAAAGAAACTAAATAATAATTTTCACATCTGTGGTATTTACTGTTTTTGAGTAGCAGTTACTATAAAAGACAATTAGCCCTATTTTCCACCCAACATTTGAAGTCCTGGAAACCAAATTTTCAAAAAATGCTAAAACACGTATTTCATTATTTTTGGAGTAGAAACTAATTACTAATTTTTACTCCTGTAGCATTCACATTCACTAATTTTTCTTTTTGTAGCATTTACAGTTTTTGAATATCAGTTATTTTAAAATCAAGTAATCTATTTTCCACCCCACATTTAAGGTCCTGGAAACCAATTTTTAAAAAAATGGTGGAACACCTATATCATTATTTTTAGAGTAGAAACTAACAAATAATTTTTACTCCTGTAGCATTTAATGTTTTTGAGTAGTAGTTACTTTAAAAACTTATAACCCTTTTTTCCACCCCACATTTGAGGTCCTGGAAACCGAATTTTCAAAATATGGTGAAACACGTATTTCATTATTTTTAGAGTAGAAACTAAGTACTAATTTTTATTTCTGTAGCATTCACAGTTTTTGAGTAGAAGCTACTTTAAAAACCAAATAACCCAATTTTCCAACCCACATTTGAGGTCCGAGAAACCGAATTTTCAAAAAATGGTGAAACACGTATCTTTTTATTTTTCAAAAAGAATCTATGTACCAAATTTCAAAATCTCCTCATTTTTGGTTTTCGATATATACATTGTTTTAGAAAAAAGTTTGTTTTCCAGTTTTTTCCCCTCAGGAGCAAAATTTTCAAAAATCCTTCCTTAGCGGATGTTTACGCTATAAAAGTAATATAAGTTCCAAATTTCACGTTCCTAGGATGAAGCGTTTGAGCTCGGCGTTGATTATCAGTCAGTCAGTCAGTCAGTCAGTCAGTCAGGACATGTTCTTTTATATATATAGATGTATGCATGCATGTATGTATGGATGTATCTGTGTGTGTATATGTATGTATGTTGCAGATGAGGTTTTGAGAAAAAAATTGAAAAATTGTACATTAAAAACATTTCTGGTGAAAATAAAAATAAATCATGAAATTTTAAAAAATTAATGGACGTGCGAGTGAAAGGAGAGATGAGTGGAAAGATATTAGGATGAATGATTATGTCGAAGATTATACGAATGAGTGAGTGAGTGAGTGAGTGAGTGAGTGAGTGAGTGAGTGAGTGAGTGAGTGAGTGAGTGAGTGAGTGAGTGAGTGAGTGAGTGAGTGAGTGAGTGAGTGAGTGAGTGAGTGAGTGAGTGAGTGAGTGAGTGAGTGAGTGAGTGAGTGAGTGAGTGAGTGAGTGAGTGAGTGAGTGAGTGAGTGAGTGAGTGAGTGAGTGAGTGAGTGAGTGAGTGAGTGAGTGAGTGAGTGAGTGAGTGAGTGAGTGAGTGAGTGAGTGAGTGAGTGAGTGAGTGAGTGAGTGAGTGAGTGAGTGAGTGAGTGAGTGAGTGAGTGAGTGAGTGAGTGAGTGAGTGAGTGAGTGAGTGAGTGAGTGAGTGAGTGAGTGAGTGAGTGAGTGAGTGAGTGAGTGAGTGAGTGAGTGAGTGAGTGAGTGAGTGAGTGAGTGAGTGAGTGAGTGAGTGAGTGAGTGAGTGAGTGAGTGAGTGAGTGAGTGAGTGAGTGAGTGAGTGAGTGAGTGAGTGAGTGAGTGAGTGAGTGAGTGAGTGAGTGAGTGAGTGAGTGAGTGAGTGAGTGAGTGAGTGAGTGAGTGAGTGAGTGAGTGAGTGAGTGAGTGAGTGAGTGAGTGAGTGAGTGAGTGAGTGAGTGAGTGAGTGAGTGAGTGAGTGAGTGAGTGAGTGAGTGAGTGAGTGAGTGAGTGAGTGAGTGAGTGAGTGAGTGAGTGAGTGAGTGAGTGAGTGAGTGAGTGAGTGAGTGAGTGAGTGAGTGAGTGAGTGAGTGAGTGAGTGAGTGAGTGAGTGAGTGAGTGAGTGAGTGAGTGAGTGAGTGAGTGAGTGAGTGAGTGAGTGAGTGAGTGAGTGAGTGAGTGAGTGAGTGAGTGAGTGAGTGAGTGAGTGAGTGAGTGAGTGAGTGAGTGAGTGAGTGAGTGAGTGAGTGAGTGAGTGAGTGAGTGAGTGAGTGAGTGAGTGAGTGAGTGAGTGAGTGAGTGAGTGAGTGAGTGAGTGAGTGAGTGAGTGAGTGAGTGAGTGAGTGAGTGAGTGAGTGAGTGAGTGAGTGAGTGAGTGAGTGAGTGAGTGAGTGAGTGAGTGAGTGAGTGAGTGAGTGAGTGAGTGAGTGAGTGAGTGAGTGAGTGAGTGAGTGAGTGAGTGAGTGAGTGAGTGAGTGAGTGAGTGAGTGAGTGAGTGAGTGAGTGAGTGAGTGAGTGAGTGAGTGAGTGAGTGAGTGAGTGAGTGAGTGAGTGAGTGAGTGAGTGAGTGAGTGAGTGAGTGAGTGAGTGAGTGAGTGAGTGAGTGAGTGAGTGAGTGAGTGAGTGAGTGAGTGAGTGACTGACTGACTTAATCAGTGAGTGAATGAGTGTGATTGAGTGAACAAACGAACCAACAAAGAATCGCATAATTGACAAAATGAACGAAAGAGTAAAAGAAAGAATGAATGGAATGGATGAGTGAATGGTGATCAAGAAATGTTTTGATAAATCGTTTGTAAATACCTGGGTGACAGTCCGAGGAAATGATGGACAGGAAGAGATAAAAAATAAACAATACAAATTGTAATAATCCTAATAAGTGGTCTGAAAAGATATTAAATAATATTTATAATAAAGAATAATTTTACAATGTATTAAACTCTAAATGAGTGTCTTTGTGATTTGTGTGTTCACGTGACTTCGTATTGATTTGTATGAGGAGATGTCAATAAAAGATGCTCAGAAATATGAAGTACCGTTTGTCCTAACGTCCTGCACAGGTCAGGTGGGTGGGCTGTAATATTATGGCTGGCAAAACGGTATAGGCAGGGCTTGGGATTTGTGTATGTATGTATCTATGTATGTATTAATTTAAAAAAACATATTAATGATCGTATGTATATATATATGTATGTATGTATGTATGTATGTATGTATGTATGTATGTATGTATGTATGTATGTATGTATGTATGTATGTATGTATGTATGTATGTATGTATGTATGTATGTATGTATGTATGTATGTATGTATGTATGTATGTATGTATGTATGTATGTATGTATGTATGTATGTATGTATGTATGTATGTATGTATGTATGTATGTATGTATGTATGTATGTATGTATGTATGTATGTATGTATGTATGTATGTATGTATGTATGTATGTATGTATGTATGTATGTATGTATGTATGTATGTATGTATGTATGTATGTATGTATGTATGTATGTATGTATGTATGTATGTATGTATGTATGTATGTATGTATGTATGTATGTATGTATGTATGTATGTATGTATGTATGTATGTATGTATGTATGTATGCATGCATGTATGTATGCATGTATGTATGTACAGAAAGCATATTGAATCGGCACTTCTGTTTTTCGTGAATTGGAGAGCAGCCACAAATCGATCATCTTAGTGACCAGTTATGGACAATCCATCAGTGACCATGCATAGTCATGCTGACCACGTACGCTCTCTAATTGTGCTCAATATCTCTCTCTTTTTCTCTTTTCCTCTCTTTCTTTCACTCCTGCTATTTCTTTCTTTCTTTTTTTTATTTCACTGCTTTTCTCCTTTCTCAAAAAGAATCGACGTTTAGAAATTCTGTTGCTGGCAGTTTTCACTGACATTCTAGCAAAGTAATAAATATTTTTTCATTGACTCCCATAGTATATTAATTCTGTAAAATCAAAAATTCTGCTAAACTTAAATTTTTGCTAAAGAGCCAGTTCTGCTAACTTGCAACTTCTGCTAATAAAATTGTTTTAAATCATTTGAGTGAGTGAAACGGCCAGGATAGCTGATCGGTGGACAAAATCTGCCATCATCAAATGTTGAAAAAAAAATTGTAAAAAAAACTGCAAGTTCAACCTCACATTTTATGGTGAATCAGTGAATGAGTGTGCGTGTGTGTGTGTGTTTTAGTTCACACAGAAATGGTGACGAATAACGAAAAAAAGTGATAAAACAAATTGAAAAGGTCCGATCGTGCAAAGCGAGTTATGTTTTTCGACCGAGCCAGGAGATTGGATGGATTGGAATTAGATTATCTTTTCACAATTGAATTGCCGAGATGTCCATCGCTAGGACATATTGGCGCATCTGTAGAAACGAAACTTTAACGCTAAAATTTGAATTGGACAAATGGATAGATAGATGTGAGTGGATGGGTAGATGTGTGGGTAGTGGCCTAGGGTTGACAACCAAGCCGTCGGGGAAGGGCAAGATCGAGACTAGCAAAACCCTGAAGACAGTTGATGGGAAGGGTAGACATTTCCAAGAACTTCATCAAAAATATTTAGTTAGTGACTGCCGGAAAAAGTTGAATTTATTGTTGGATTTGTGCAAGCCCTGTAAAAAATTGTTTTGGTCAACCAAGAGAAGAGTTTGATCCTTAATCTCATCCTTGGCTCGCTTGTACAGACAAACTGATAGGCGAACAGATGTTGGGTGAAGTGTTCAAGAAGGGATCAGCAAAACAGTTGATTTTGTAGAGTGATCGAAGAACGATCAAGTTGCCAGATAGACAGATAAACAAAGCAACGAAAGAAAGTACGGATGCATTGAAAATAGAAGTTACGATTTGATAAAGTGTTGACGGGCCTAGGCCTGGTTGGATTGATGGATGGACGGTAGGCTAGATGGCTTGATAAATAAGGAAAAAAGATATATGAACAAATATGCAAGTGGAGCGATGGAACTGAAAAGTGGAATCGATTGCCGGATAGATTGACTGACGGATAGATGGATGGATGGCTGGGTAAAGGAATGAAATGATGGTTGGATGGGTTGATGGAAAATGAAGAAAAAATCTAACACCCCCCATCCTCTTTCCCTGGATCCGTCTCTGGTAGCCATACAGGATAGATAGATGGTTGTGAGAATTCCAACATACTCGCTGGTACTATGAAAGCAGCAAAACGCTTTCGGAAGAAAAAAAACTTTCGACCGAGTTTTATCAAATTTATTTTTAGAGGAAAAAATAAAAATTCAAAAACACTTTAAAAACTACAAAAAAATAAAACAATAAAAATAGTAAAAAAACGTTGAGCACGTGATCAAGTTTCCATGTGGGCGATATTTCAAGTTCCAAATACCGGAAGTTGTTAGGAAACCTTGGGTGCATTTTTGTGCTATTAGTGCTGATGTATGGAGGAAGGAAGAGAAAAAAAATGGCCACCAATTATTGCTTCTGAGTTTTCTTTTTATTTTACTTCAAATTTTGAACTTTTCAAGTTATCATTCAAATATCTAAAGTTTTATACAAAGAAGGCCATTATTAAGATGTATTTATAAAAGTCCTACTTTTTGATATGTAAATTTTAAAAATACTGTTCTAAAGAAGCACATAACGGGCGTGCCGGCGTACGCTTCACATTGTCCGCGGGGGCCGTAAACCAGGGGGCATGTTAAGAAACACGTAGCATCCCTCAAGACATCAACCAGGCCCGCTAAATGCTCCGTGAGATTCTAAATCCGGTGCAAGTCCCCTCATCCGTGTCGAATGATGTATGTAATCCGCACTCTGCTGCGTGTGCACGTTCGCGTCTGTGTGCGTCTGTGTGCGTTTCTGCGTCTACGTTGTACACGTGGAAATGTGGATACAGGGAAAAGGAAAACGGAATGAAGAAGAGATGAATGAACAAACAAACGGATGAATGGTTTGGAAGATGGATTGATGCACGGACGGATGGATGGATGGGAAGATGGTCTTTGCACGAGCAAGTTTGTTTCGTTTTATTCTCTTTTTTTGTCTGTGCCAATGTCTGCTGTGTGTCGGTGAGTTGTTATGTGTGCTGTGTGTCGGTGAGTTGTCATGTGTGCTGTGTGTCGGTGAGTTGTCATGTGTGTTGTGTGTCGGTGAGTTGTCATGTGTGTTGAGTGTCGGTGAGTTGTCATGTGTGTTGTGTGTCGGTGAGTTGTCATGTGTGCTGTGTGTCGTTGAGTTGTCATGTGTGCTGTGTGTCGGTGATTTGTCATGTGTGTTGTGTGTCGGTGAGTTGTCGTGTGTGCTGTGTGTCGGTGAGTTGTCATGTGTGCTGTGTGTCGGTGAGTTGTCATGTGTGTTGTGTGTCGGTGAGTTGTCATGTGTGTTGAGTGTCGGTGAGTTGTCATGTGTGTTGTGTGTCGGTGAGTTGTCATGTGTGCTGTGTGTCGGTGAGTTGTCATGTGTGTTGAGTGTCGGTGAGTTGTCATGTGTGTTGTGTGTCGGTCAGTTGTCATGTATGTTGTGTGTCGGTGAGTTGTCATGTGTGCTGTGTGTCGGTGAGTTGTCATGTGTGTTGTGTGTCGGTGAGTTGTCATGTGTGTTGTGTGTCGGTGAGTTGTCATGTGTGCTGTGTGTCGGTGATTTGTCATGTGTGTTGTGTGTCGGTGAGTTGTCATGTGTGTTGTGTGTCGGTGAGTTGTTCTAATAAAAGAATGATAAAAGAGGAGACTGCTTCTGTCCCTCATGGAATGCAACGTATTGAGTTCAAAAACAGAAATTACAGCAAAATAATGATTTTGAAGGTTTTAAATAATCGAAAGTAAAAATAAACTAAAAATAAATATTAACTAAAAATAAATATAAACTAAAAATAAATAATTATTTACAAAAAATCAATAATATTTTAATAAAAAATAAATAATATTTTTATAAAAAACATTCTAAAAATTGAAGTTGTTGGTAGGTCATGGGCAAACTGACCACGTGACTGTGCGATCCAATCAGAGAAAAGGTGGGATAAAAAAGGTTAAAGAAGCAAGTCAAGACAAACATTCAGGCATACAATTTGAAAGAAGCACAAAGACGAGTGAACTCAGAAAGATATGCAAGCACATACACATAAGTACACGCACAAACGAACAAACAGAGACTAACACATACGAATGAACACACGTGTAAATGGGCAAACAAAAACAAACATCTAAAAATACTCAAGAAGATGCAGACATGATTGAAAATGTGGAAAAAAAACAGCACACTTGAGTGGGAAAACGTTCAAAAAGAAAGTTTTAAAATATGGAAAATTGAAAAAATAGAAAAGTATAAAATAAACAATAATCTAAAGCACAGTTGAATTTAATGTACTTAATGTATAGGTATAAGATCAAATGTACTGTACACTAGCCTACACATTCAGATACTAAATCTTATATAATTTTAATGTAAATATGTATTATCAAATAATGTTGAACTACATCCAATATATAAAAATGTATGGTAATGTATGGAGTGTAGTGAATATCTATAGGTACTATATCGAATGTACTGAACATCAATAAGTACTATATCTATTATTACTATATACTATATGGAATGTACTATATCTTTATAGTTACAAAATCGAGTTTATTGTATCTGTATAGATGCTATATCGTATGTACCGTACACATATCGGTACTATATTGAATGTACTGATTATCTATATCAAATGTATTATACCTGCATAGATAAATAGATAATAAATCGAGTGTATTGCGAAAAAGGTTTTTTAAAGTAGCTCAACATTTTGGACGAGACTTCAGAGCCTGTACCATATGTGGGCATGGGTTAATTTTCGGCAACCCATCCCAACCCACCTAAAAAGTTAAACTTCTGACCCAGCCCACTACAAATGTAATAAAAAAGTTGAAATTTTAATTCAATCCATCCTAATCCAACCAAACCAACGCAATTAAAAAAAAATTGGACCTAACTCAAAACACCCCAACCCAGCCCAGCCCATGGGTCAACCCAACCCATGCCCACATATGGTCTGTACTTCGTATATGTGCTATATCTCATGTACTGTAAAAATATCGGTACTATAACGAATCTATAGATACTATATCGTATGTACTAAAAATGTACAGATACTACATTAAATTTACTACACACGTAAAAATACTATATTACACGTCTAGGTTCTATATCGTCTGTACTTACACGTATATCGTATGTACGACTCATCTATAGGTATTATGTCGTATACAATATACTCTACGTAGGCTGCACGCCGTCATTGGAGCGTAAAAAATTGAAGTATGGTGGATTCATGAAAATAAGAAAGATGAGATTTTAGATGATGTTGATGATGATGATAATAATGACATTTTAGATGTTGTTGCTGTCAATGCTTTTTGGGTAGTGATGATGGTATTGTAGGTGTTGTTGTTGTTGATAATGAAAATGATGACATTGTAGATGTTGTTTGGTGATGATAATGACATTGTAGATGTTGATGATGATGATGATGGCGATGATAATGATGATGACAGTTTAGAGGTTGTTGACGATGACGACTATGTCGATTATGCTGTTGTGTTGCTAACGAGGTTGATGATTGTTGCCATGTTGTCAAGGTTGTGGTTCTTGAATGTCGTTGATGGCGGAGATTACGACGACGATGATAATGATGATGATTATGATGATGGTAGTGGTGGTGATGATGACGATGACGATGACGATGCTGATGATGACGATGATGGTGGTGATGATGATGATTCTGCTGATGATAGTGGTGATGATGATGATGATGATTACAATGGTGATGATGATGGTGCTAATGATGATGATGGTGATAATCATGAATGTGATGATGATGATGATAGTAGTAGTGCTTGTTGAGAAGCACAATATTTTATTTTTTGTTTTCTAGTTGCATTGTTCGCTCGCTTGTCGGTGTCGAAAATGGATTTTTGTTCAATAAAATCGAAAAAAATATAATTTTGCACCCAAATGGAAAGGTCCTTTGCGATTCGGGAAATTTTTTTGTTTTTTTTTTCAAATATTTAGAAAAATAGTTATTTAAATTAATTATTATTTAGGTTTATTATTATTTCTATTATTATAAATAAATAATTGAAGTGCGAAAAGAAAAATAGAAAAAAAGAAAAAGAAAAATTTTTGTTTGCATGCGAAAGAAAGTTTTTTTTTTTTGAAAAGAAAAATTCGAAAGGTTGGAATTGCGTGTGGGAGGGAGAAATGAGGGGGGGAAAGTGGCATGTGCATGGGACGTGGAAATTAAATGAACATCGTCCCACATTGGAATAATTGAACAAGATGTAGAAAGAAAAAGAAGAAGTGGAAGAAGACGACGAAGAAGAAGCTGGAAGAATGGGAAGAAGAAGATGATAGGAATTTTTCGAGACCAACTTCGACATCATCATCATCAACGTCGGTCATCAATACAATATCATCATCATTAATAAAATATCATCATAATAGCTATCATCATCATCATCGTCATCGTCACCATCATTATCATCACCATCATCATCATCATCATCATCATCATCATCATCATCATCATCTTCATCATCATCATCGTCGTCGTCGTCGTCATTATTATCAGTTATCAACACAATTTAACCACCATCATCATCATCATCATCATCATCATCATCATCATCATCATCAAAATTGTTGTCATCAACAGTATCGTTGCCTTCATCATCAGCTTTATCCTTGTTGTCCATTTCATATCATTTTTCGTTACTGCCACAAAGATGACCCCTCTGTTTTCCAGATCTCAACCTCTACCCCTCCAGATCCCATCCTCCACCCCCTCCTCATTTCAAGCTCCACCACTCCCCTATCACCATTAACATAATCACCTCTATTTTTCTCAACCTCACTTCTTAATCTCATCATCATCATAAGGATCATTATCATAATCTTCTTAAAGAAAATAACCGCATTTTTATAACTCATGCTTGGAAACGTCACAGAGATGGTTCGTCATTTAGACGAGCATTTTGTAACTTTTTATTTGAAGTTTTGGAACCAATTACAAAATGAATTTAAAAGAGAAATTTAAAAGGGAATGAGAAAATAAATTATAATGTGATTGTTGAGAATGTATGTAAATGATGTGGCTGTGAGAAGTGGAAAGAAGATGCTGTGACGAATGGTGCCAATTTGTCTTCCTCTTACGAAGTCTGCATCGTCATGATGATGATGATGATGATGATGATGATGATGATGATGATGATGATGATGATGATGATGATGATGATGATGATGATGATGATGATGGTGGTGGTGGTGGTGGTGGTGATAACGATGATGACGATGATGATGATGATCAAAATGACGATGATGATGATGATGATGATGATGATGATGATGATGATGATGATGATGATGATCAAAATGACGATGATGGTGATGGTAATGAACGTGGTGATGATGACGACGACGACGACAAGAGATATTTTATGCATTAATTAATTATCAAATAACGTCAAAGAACATGTAAATCTTTCTCATATTACTTCAAGAATATAAATTTAAAACATTCCGCGTTTAGGTTATGAATTTTTTAAATAAACAAAAACACACCAAATTTTTCTTTAATTGACAAAACTTTACAGAAATTGAAAGAGAACCAACTTTTGCGGATCGTTCTTCAGTCGCCGTTTTCGTCGCGTTCTGCTGGTTGTCTTCGCCACGAGGCTGCAGTTGTTGTGGTTCTGGTGGTGGCTGGCAGTTCTTGATAACGGCAGCGAAGTTCGTGGGAAAAGAAGCCGCCATTTCTTGGAAGCGCTTCTTGCTCGGCGTCGCTGTGGCCGCCATCTTTGCGGAAGTTCACGAGACCGGAAGTACCTCACATTAACTCACAAGTTGAATTGTGTTTTTTGACTGCAGAAATAAAAAATGAAAAATAAAATAGATTTTTAAACGATTTTTTGTAAATTCGATTAATTAAACGAGGTTATTTATAGTTTGCTGGATTGCAGTTAATCTAATTGAGCCTACATTCTTCTCCTACCCACCATGACAACCACTAACTCCTTCCCCCCACTTCCCCTCTTTCCGGAGACCACCCAACTTGGCAAGCATCAACATTCATCTCTAAGATGCCACCCGTCTCCACGGCAACCAGAGGGCACCAAGATTATGAATATTTATGAGGCTGCATGACAGACCAATGGGATTCTCGAAACTAATTAAAACCCCAGGGCTTGTCTTCTGCCAATGGACATTCTAATTATCGTTGAAAATTTCCGTTAAAATATGTCCAATCGCATCATGAATATTTATAAATAATTAAATCATGAAAAAAACTTTTTATACAAAAACTAAAACGTAGCGTGGTTTGTGACGTCATGAAAATGTTTATTCGCTACAAGCTGACGTCATTAGGAAGAAATATGACTTGGAGAATGATTTCAGTTTGTTTCTTTTTGCACTGACATTTTTATAGTCATCATCATCATCGTTGTCGTCGTTGTGGTCGTCGTCATCGTCATCATCTTTATCATCATCATCACCACCACCACCACCACCACGACCACCATCATCATCATCATCATCATCATCATCATCATCATCATCATCATCGTCGTCGTCGTCGTCGTCGTCGTCGTCGTCGTCATCATCAACACCATCATCATCGTCGTCGTCATCATCAAGATCATCATCATCATCATCTCTATTGATTGTTCCGATCTCTTTCATGTTCACCCAAATATCCACCATTATGTATATTGTCCAAATTTTCTGGCATTTTCTAAGCATCAAAGGAATGCCGACATTATTGTTATTACGACTACCGTGGAAGGTTATTGTTTCAGAAAAAATGCGAAAATGTTTGCTTCTCGGTCGGTAGCGAAAAATGTAGCAAACGCCATGTCACGATCATCACTGGCTGTCATCGTCGTCGTCGTCACCATCATTGTCGTCGTCGTCATCATCATCATCATTGTCGTCATCATCATCGTCTTTGTCATCGTCGTCGTCTTCGTCATCGTTATCATCATGATCATCGTCATCATCCTCGCCATCAACAGTATGACGCCTGGCGGTTCATGTAGACGTGGACTACATGGCATGCATAGACTACATGGCATGCATAGACTACATGGCATGCATGGACTACATGGCATGCATGGACTACATGGCATGCATGGACTACATGGCATGCATGGACTACAGGGCATGCATGGACTACATGGCATGATATGGACTACATGGCATGCATGGACTACATGGCATGGTATGGACTACATGGCATGCATGGACTACATGGCATGCATGGACTACATGGCATGGTGTGGACTACATGGCATGCATGGACTACATGGCATGGTATGGACACATGGCATGGTATGGACTACATGGCATGCATGGACTACATGGCATGGTATGGACTAAATGGCATGCATGGACTACATGGCATGCATGGAATACATGGCATGCATGGACTAAATGGCATGCATGGAGTACATGGCATGGACTACATCTGCATTGACGTCGCACAACCTTATCACTGACGCCACACGACAAAGCGATCAATCAAGCAAAACAACCCCCCCTCCTCTCTTAGAATGGCAGCATGCTTCGGAACTGGCGAGGAAAACATAAGAGAAAAATTTTCTGCTTTTCCATCTTGAAAGTTTCTAATTTTGAAGTTTAATAAGGGATGGAGTTGATTGTGATGTGGGTGAGGGCTGTCTTGTAAGTGGACGATGCACGTTTCGTGAGCTTTCTGATTGGGGTAAGGGTTTCTGATGGGGGTAAGGGTTTCTGATTGGGGTAGGTCTTTCTTAGGATAGGTGAAAACTGAAAAGCATATGGGTGTTTGCTAAGTATTAGTTCTGATAATGATTGTTGGTTTGTTCAAAAATGTCAGACTTACCTAAATATGCATTTTAATATTTTAGTTTTTTCTAGATTTAAATATATACCAATAAAATGTTTTAAAAAAGTTTTATTTTAGAATATTGAAATATTTTGTTTGCCAAATCTTACATCATGGCGGTTCGCTAATACTCGCTGTTCTGTACAGCCAATAAATTATCATACATGAATAATTAATCATCCAAATGAATAATTAATTAAGAGATGAAAGAAAACGAGCCTCATTAGCATAAGTATTCATGACACCTGCTCCCGTGACGTGGTCCTATAGAGATGACGTCACTTCTCATCCAATCCATGTACGTCATTGTACGCGCATGTACGTCATTGTACGCGCATGTACGTCATTGTACGTTCATGTACGTCATTGTACTTGCATGTATATGACTTTGTTGTTTATTTATAGTATACAAAACTAGTACAGCCGTTATAATGATAATAAACAATAATAATAATAATAATAAATAATGTTGTGTAGCTTCGTTGCTCTACAAAACTGGCCTGCTTCTGCACGTTGAAGTGTTTTCAAATGATTTAATCTCACCTTTAAAGTGTACAGCTAATGAATAATTAATCTAGTACGAAATAACTAAAGTAATAATTGACAGATTTTTTTTATCTACTTATTTGGAAGTTTATTCTTGTGGATTGACAATCTCGAAATGATGGAGCACGCCAGCCACTTTGAATGACAAAAGCTTAAAAAACACAGCTTTCATTTTTTCTTCAACCTCTCCAAGCACGACAACTACTCAATAACTTATCTGTAAAAAAAATAGCCGAAATGTTTCCATACACCAAAGACTACAAAACAACATTAACGACATATTTTTTCCTTAAACAAACGACAACTACACACACACGACATCACCGACTTCAACGACAACTACACACACACGACAGCACCGACCTCAACGACAACTACACACACACGACATCACCAACCTCAACGACAACTACACACACACGACATCACCAACCTCAACGACAACTACACACACACGACATCACCGACCTCAACGACAACTACACACACACGACATCACCGACTTCAACGACAACTACACACACACGACAGCACCGACCTCAACGACAACTACACACACACGACAGCACCAACCTCAACGACAACTACACACACACGACATCACCGACCTCAACGACAACTACACACACACGACATCACCAACCTCAACGACAACTACACACACACGACATCACCGACCTCAACGACAACTACACACACACGACATCACCGACCTCAACGACAACTACACACACACACGACAACACCGACCTCAACGACAACTACACACCCACGACATCACCGACCTCAATGACAACTACACACACACGACATCACCGACTTCAACGACAACTACACACACACGACAGCACCAACCTCAACGACAACTACACACACACGACATCACCGACCTCAACGACAACTACACACACACGACAGCACCAACCTCAACGACAACTACACACACACGACATCACCGACCTCAACGACAACTACACACACACGACAGCACCAACCTCAACGACAACTACACACACACGACAGCACCAACCTCAACGACAACTACACACGCATGACAGCACCGACTTCAACGACAACTACACACACACGACAGCACCGACCTCAACGACAACTACACACACACGACAGCACCAACCTCAACGACAACTACACACACACGACATCACCAACCTCAACGACAACTACACACACACGACATCACCGACCTCAACGACAACTACACACACACGACATCACCAACCTCAACGACAACTACACACACACGACATCACCAACCTCAACGACAACTACACACACACGACAGCACCAACCTCAACGACAACTACACACACACGACAGCACCAACCTCAACGACAACTACACACACACGACATCACCAACCTCAACGACAACTACACACACACGACATCACCAACCTCAACGACAACTACACACACACGACATCACCGACCTCAACGACAACTACACACACACGACATCACCAACCTCAACGACAACTACACACACACGACAGCACCAACCTCAACGACAACTACACACACACGACATCACCAACCTCAACGACAACTACACACACACGACATCACCGACCTCAACGACAACTACACACACACGACATCACCGACCTCAACGACAACTACACACACACACACACGACAACACCGACCTCAACGACAACTACACACACACGACATCACCGACCTCAACGACAACTACACACACACGACATCACCGACTTCAACGACAACTACACACACACGACAGCACCAACCTCAACGACAACTACACACAGACGACAGCACCGACCTCAACGACAACTACACACACACGACAGCACCGACCTCAACGACAACTACACACACACGACAGCACCGACCTCAACGACAACTACACACACACGACAGCACCGACCTCAACGACAACTACACACACACGACAGCACCGACCTCAACGACAACTACACACACACGACAGCACCGACCTCAACGACAACTACACACACACGACAGCACCGACATCAACGACAACTACACACACACGACAGCACAACCTCAACGACAACTACACACACATGACAGCACTGACTGCAACGACGACAACTCACCAACTCGTTTCATGGCAGAAGATTTTTTGACCTTTGACATGTGACGTCTTCTCGTCTTTTCTTTTGAAAACCTTCTGAAGATCTTGTTGTTATTATTATTGTTGTTTTATTTTTTGTTGCGGCGTTGATGTAAAGCGTAGTTGTGCACCAATAATGTCAGCAACAGAAGTTAAATCACATTTCTTTGGAGCTCTAACTCTTCGGGCAATTTAAATGATGCATGGTAGTTGTCTCGTTCGATAACTTAGTAGATTACAAATATTTATTTTCAAGACTCAAATGCAACAAGCAAGTCGCTCAAGAAGTTGACAACTTCCTCCACGAAACGACGACAAGTAATAATTCCTAGAATGAAAATAAGAAATGTCTTTTCATCAGCAACGTCACTAGAAATGTTACGAACGATACATCCAATCGTTGAAAAATCGTTTACGTTAATTTTATTATTATCTTTCTCTCGCTCTTGTTCTCCCTATTTGTTTCTCCTCTTTTCCATACAGCCTCCGTCCAGAGCGGATGCGGTGATCTAGCGGATAGGACTCCGTTAGGTTTATATAGGATCGGCCTGGCACCATGCATTTGCATTGAGAGGTGTCTCTTATTCCACGTGTCTGTGTGTCCGTATGTATGTGCCTGTGCGTGTGTTTGTATGTATGTGTGCGTGTGCTCGTATGTATGTATGTATGTGTGCGTGAGTTTTTGTGTCGGTGTTTTTCTGTGTTCGTTTGTATGTAATTGTTCGTGTGCGTATGAATCTGTGTGCCTGTGTGCCTTCCATTATTGATGCATAACTTTAAAATGTGTCTTTCTTCTTAAAGAAGTTATGGCTAATTGCTTCTTTCATCTTCTCCAGTGGTGTTATTAATACCCGTTCATAATTTAACGCTAGTCGTCCAGTTTTCAATTCTTTATTATTTGTTAATGGATTTCTTAAATTTATTGCCTTACAAGGAAATATCGGAAATTAGCTCTTAGCTTATGTATGTATGTATATATATATGTATATTCTTATATATACTACATACATATATCTATTATCTATGTATTATGTATGTATATACAATATATATATATATATATATATATATATATATATATATATATATATATATATATATATATATATATATATATATATATATATATATATATATATATATATATATAGATGACTTCTGAAACTATTGTGGACAGGACACACAATGTGTGTACCGCCATTATGAGGCAACGATCACTCAGGGTTGACACGGGTATTGCACATTGCAGAAGGGCCTGGTCATGGACTCCTAAATAAAAGCTATCTGGACACAAACCTGAATGGGTGAGAACCTAATGAGTCGACTACATGAGGCGATTGTGTACAGGCATGCGAATGTAGCATGCATCGACGTATACTAGCTTATAAGCTATGAGCCGCGCCCGCTTCAACTCGTTGTTTATTATTTCATTGTCTCGAGCGCGTCGCGTCGTCGAATGGTTTTATTTTGACAAAGATTATATTCTGATTCCAGAGTTGAGATTTTTTGGATTTATTCAGCAATTCAGTTTATTTACTACTACAAACTTTGTCATTGTTAACATTATATTCAGCATTTGGATACAAAACTAGCCACGGTAAAAACTAACAAGTCAACGCTCGTATTACTTTTCATCATTTCGCTCTTTTCTGCGTGATGAAGTTAGTTATGAGAATTGGAACCGTGTCAATTCAAGAATAATATAGAGTGTTACCTCATTTCAGAAGTTGTTTTCTTCATTTCATTATACACTATATCATTGAAGATATGAATTCATGAAGACACTCCAACATGAATTTTTATCGGCTAACAAAGTATATTTCAACTCAGCTAAAGAAGGGATATATTTAACCATTTCAGTTGAAAACACAACATTCACCTGACAATGTTCTGTCAATCAACTCATGGGGACAAACTGAAGATTAATATAATTGATCTTGTGAACAAAAACCATCTTCCTCATTTTCTACCAGGCCCAGGGGTATGATGACTTAAAAAATATTTACAACAATTTTCAGTCAAAAATTGTTGTGTCTAAAATTTTAAAGAAACCTGCATCATGGTTCCAGAGCAGACTTTAGTGCAGTTCAACCATGAAGCACATGGCGACAGAAATTCTAGCATCGATTTTTGTTGCTATTCAACACGTTTATTTATCGTTTACCTATCAGTTCTCTTCATGACCGCCAGAGACTCAAATCATCATCGACAAGAACAACTGTATGTGCTGGTTTTGTGACGCTCAGTACTTGACGACAAAAATTTTAGCATCATCTGGCCCAGAGCTTAGAATGACCTTTCGTTTTCTGTTCCATCGAGATCATCGGGCCAAAAATTCAAAAAATTGTAAAGCAAGATGCAAAAAAGTTCAGACTCGATTTTTCTAGCTATTCGACACACATGTTCTTTTATCATTTACCTATCAGTTTTCTTCACGACTGCCAGAGACTCAGATCATCATCGACAACAACTGTTTGTGCTGGTTTTGTAACGCTCAGCACTTGACGACAGAAATTTTAGCATCGTCGGCCAAGAACTTAGAATGACCTTTCGTTTTCTGTTCCATTGAGATCATCTTAAATGAAGTTTATAAGACTAATTAATTATTGGCTTGGTCAGCTTCAGTCTGATAATTTATAGTCTCGTTTTGGATAGTTTTATCAAATTTCAGAAGCATCTATTACACTTCAATGCACCAGATGCATATAGATGCATAGAGCGATAGAAATATTCGAGCTGTGTCCTTAAGTTCTCTAAATTTTTGTTTTATGACAACATTACCTTTAAAGAAGATACAATGTCAATTTTAGTTTTAAAGAGCAATACAACACAACAAATTGTATAGTTTAAAAACTTTTCATGGATGGACATTTGTTAGCCGGTGAAGCTCGTTTAATATTATATCATGGGCAAAAAACATGATATGGGAGCATTGATTTACCAAGAAAGTCACATCATTTGCAAGCCTTTCCACATTTTAATCAAAATATAAGTGGAGGAAATAACAAGAGAAGCAAACAAGAATAATAGAGCTAAAGAAGAAAAATAGATAAACTAATAAATTGCACTTGACAACATTTTAGCTTAGATTATTTTGTGTTTTAAAATAAACTATTTGAGTGTTAATTGGCAAATAATAAATGTTTTATTTATGTGTTTCAGTTGTTCAAGTGTAAAATAATAAAAGTTGTCAAAGTTTTTATAACATGTAGCTCTCTCAAACAGCCAAGCGTAACGCGATACAATCGCCCCATGTGGTAGATAACGCCGTGGCAGATTTGTGTCCAGATAGCTTTTATTTAGGAGTCCATGGCCTGGTCCTGGCAAAGAGTTTTGTTACTATCTGTGAAATTTCATTTATTTTAATGGTATAATTAATGAAACTCTGTCTACAAAAACTCATGCTTTCAGAAGTACCAGCAGTGTTTCCATTCCATTATTGACATTTATTAAGTACAACTATAGTTCGATCGGCGCAAGCGTCTGTCTTTTAAAAAATCTAGGCTGCATAATTATGAAACAATTAAATATCGCCCACGCTGTTTTTTTTAATCTACCCAATAATGAGCTTCCACACACATATACACAAAACAACATATCTATTGTTTTCACAATAACCACCAGCTACGCTCCACACACACACACATACACACACACACACAAACATACATACACACACACACACACACTACGCACACACACACACACACACATACACGCATGTTTATCTTTACATTATGAGGATGAGCTTGACTGAGTATTATTTTAAAAGGATGGGCTCCCATGTCTATCATGAAACTAAGAAAAATGCTCGGAGCCTACTTAGTACTAAAACATTCTTAACAATTTTTCTCAAATAAAATTGATAATAGTTGCATGTGAGCAAAAATTGTATGTTTTAAATAAAACAGCCACAGGTATTGCATTGGCACAATAATTTCAGCTTGGCCCGTGCTGACTTTGCTGACTTTGCTGACTTTGGCCCAGCCTGGGCAGTTTAGGGGGTCTTGAAATAATTGCCAGGCCCTCCCCGACAATGCGTACAATACATTGATTGATATTGAAACAAACACTAAACAGATATGAGTTAACATGAACCAGCTTAAGAATTGAATTATCATCGAAAAGAATGATGGAACGGACGGAACAGAGCTACTCTAGTTTCAGTTTCAGTTTCAGTTTTTATCATCACCGACTTCAAGGTCGTGCGTGAACATTTTGAATAAAATTGAAGCGCAAGTACAATTGACCTCGTGGGAATGGGGAAACATTTCGTCATAGTTCGAATTGAGTCATCAAACTTTTTTCAATTCAACTTTTCTATTATTTAATTGAATAATTAATTTGATTATTGAATATTTTCTCTATAAAAATTTATATAATATTAATTATATTCGATCGTGAGAATGTAAAACTAGCAAGTTTTTTTAACGAGTCGCTGTGAAGAAAAGCCCGCGTAAATTGGTGATTATCTTTAAATGTGTCCCCGCACGCTGCTAACACCTGTAGTAGAAGAAGCTGTCATCGGATGCACGTGATATGATGCAACCGCACGGACGCGTGAACATGCAAATACGTGATCATACGGACACTTGAACATATGAACACTTGATCATACGAACACTTGATCATACGGACACTTGAACATATGAACACTTGATCATACGAACACTCGAACATACGAACATTTGAACATACGGACACTTGAACATATGAACACTTGAACATATGAACACTTGAACATATGAACACTTGAACATATGAACACTTGAACATATGAACACTTGAACATACGGACACTTGAACATATGAACATGTGAACATTAAAAAAATGTCCGTGAACATACAAATAAGTTAGCGGATATTCATATAAGCACGTGAACATACGAACACAGAAATATACAAAACATTTTTAGGTTCACATCGCACATGAAAATACTTCCTAAAACCTACAAAGTACCTATACCGTTTGAAAAAATATGGGGGTGGAAAGCTAAAATTATAAACGAAGGCACGTTCCTTGCCCGGTCACAGGGGGGTGGCGACCAATTGGTGCCCCACAAGGAAACTTAATATTCACTAAAACGTTAAAACTAAACCTCCTGAATAAAAAAAACTATGCAAAAGAAGCCATATTATAATAATCAACATGCAACGCAGAATGTATGCAAACAGACAGCAAAGCATAAACAAAAGAACATACGCATACAATTGCAAGCTCTTGGAGAAGAACCTACATGAAGACAAACATACGGAGAGATACATTCATATGGGAAGGCAAACATACGGAGAGATACATTCATATGGGAAGACAAACATACTGAGAGATACATTCATATGGGAAAACAAACATACGGAGAGATACATTCATATGGGAAGACAAACATACTGAGAGATACATTCATATGGGAAGACAAACATACTGAGAGATACATTCATATGGGAAAACAAACATACTGAGAGATACATTCATATGGGAAGACAAACATACTGGGAGATACATTCATATGGGAAAACAAACATACTGAGAGATACATTCATATGGGAAAACAAACATACGGAGAGATACATTCATATGGGAAGACAAACATACTGAGAGATACATTCATATGGGAAGACAAACATACTGAGAGATACATTCATATTGGAAAACAAACATACTGAGAGATACATTCATATGGGAAGACAAACAGATTAAAAAAAGAATTCAGACGCGCCCTCTATTTGCACGGACCCGGGTTCCATCTTCACAATCATTCTCAACCAATAAATACGTCACGGACGTAAGAAATATTAAAGAGCACTCATAAGTTTTGCATAATTTATGTTTAACGCTAATTCAATAAACTCAAATTTGAATTATAATTGTTGTTTGTTAATTAATAATTAAAGTTGTTTGTTGAATGTTGTAGCTCAGTTCATATCGAGTTGTTATTGAAATTCAACATGTTTTTAAGAGTTATTAAAAAAAATTCTTAACTGTGTTGTTATAAAGTAAGGGTGGTGCTGGTGGTGATGATGATGATGGTGGTGGTGGTGGTGATGATGATGGTGGTGGTGGTGGTGATGATGGTGATGATGTTGATAACAACGAAAAAATAGGTCAAAAGCAAAAATAGGTAAACAAAGTAAAAAATTGATAATAATTACGAATATTAATATTAAATAATTGAATAATCACCTGCTCATTATAATCACCAGCAGGATCTACCTGGGTACCAAGCCATCCATCTATTTGCAGCATCATCAAAAATTCCTCGATTCTGCGCACTAACAGAAGAGTTAATTGGATTACAATCAGATTAATGCGAATTTGATGAGTTGATGAAAGCACAAGCAGCAGTAGCAGCGGCCAAATGTCTTCGACATTTGGCCAACGATCGTTCTCATTTAGTTTCTGCAACAACACCGACAATAAGCACCAACATAAACAATAACAACATCAATCATCATCATCATCAGCAGCAGCATCATCATCATCGTCATCATCATCCTCATCACCATTATCATCATAACCACCACCACAATCATCATCATAACCACCACAATCATCATAATCATCATCATAACAACCACCACAATCATCATCATAACCACCACCACCACCACAATCATCATCATTATCATCATCAGCGATGAATTTTATTTTCTACAATTCTTTTGTATCTTTTAAATTCTACCGCTTCCTCAAACACGTACACTTGACACTAATTCAACAAAAACTATTATCACAACTACTAATTCTTTTTGTTGCTTTAGTAAATTTAAACATAAAAAAATACAAAACTCTCAATTTTAATCTCGTATAAAATGGAGAGCGCATGAAATATGAGACACCGTGAAATCACAAACCATAACAATTCACGTGTGACGTCATCAATGTTTATCAACATTCCTATCGCGAAGTCACGTGACATATTACATATTGGATGATGATGATGATGATGATGATGATGATGATGATGATGATGATGATGATGATGATGATGACGACGATGACGATGACGATGACGATGACGATGACGATGACGATGACGATGACGATGACGATGACGATGACGATGACGATGACGATGACGATGACGATGACGATGACGATGACGATGACGATGACGATGACGACGACGATGACGATGACGACGACGATAACGATAACGATCATCATCATCATCGTCATCATCATCATCATCATCATCATCATCATCATCATCATCATCATCATCGTCATCATCATCATCGTCATCATCATCATCATCATCACCATCTTTATATTCCTCTCTTTCATTTTATTTTCGTTATTTCTCTCACTCTCATCCTACCAGCTCTTTTTCATTTAGTTGAAAGGCAATATAATTATCAGGAATGCAGCCCATCAGATTCAATGCATTAAACATGAAAGCATTCAAATTTCTGACTTCCTTAAGAATATCTCGACCGATTCTACAGAAAATTGCATCGAAACATTCAGCATTCATTTATGGCAATACCGCATTGCTTTTAATGAGCTACGCCGACTGCAGAGATCCCCATGAAGCTTAATGTCTTATGAACGTTATGTGCGGACAACGTACAACGTACAGATAACCAAGACGTATCGAAAAGTACACACATCAATCTAGTTGTGAGGCAATAGCTTTCCATTCTGGTCAGAAGCAATAGTACTTATACGGCCGTTAAGTACAAATACCCGGCGATTACATAATTATTTCCAAGACTAGATCTACGTAATATGGAGTAGAGTCGGTATAATGCGAACTGCATCTACGATTGTAGTACGAATAAGATGATTGCTCTAATAAAGAAAGCGCCATCTGTCCGGGCAGCCATCCTGGGTGGGGGCGGATGATGTTTATTGGGGGGGTTTGGGACAGGGGTGGGACGACGAGGGACTATCCCCGGGAGACCAATGAAGATGTTTGATATTCCCATCAAGTGCTGAGCACGAGAAAATTCATCTGTCCGGAACCACCTGGTCCCGTTTCTTCTTCTTCTTCTTCTTCTTCTTCTTCTTCTTCTTCTTCTTCTTCTTCTTCTTCTTCTTCTTCTTCTTCTTCTTCTTCTTCTTCTTCTTCTTCTTCTTCTTCTTCTTCTTCTTCTTCTTCTTCTTCTTCTTCTTCTTCTTCTTCTTCTTCTTCTTCTTCTTCTTCTTCTTCTGTTTATTCTGTTTCTTCTTTATTTATTATTTGTGGTTTTGTGCATTTAAGTGAAATTTTGTTATTTCGTGTTCAAGCTTCAATCTAAAGAGAATAATATTTGCTCAGCACGCATTTGCATTAAATAGTAATATTTACTGTTTGTGTGTATTTATTAAATAATTAAATAATTATAGCACCACATTCATTCTCCACTACGAACCTATGCAATAATACTTGTTGCATATGCATCCAAATAAAACAATTTTTTTGCCTATTTATGCAGTAGGTTTGAAATGAACATTTCTATTATATGAATACCAACAACAGATTTTTAAGACGGTAGTGACAGTGGCCATGCCAATGTTCTTGATAATGATAATGACGATGATTATGATAATGATGACTACCAGCATTTACGATAACAGTCAGAAATGTGAGCGGTTGTGACTTGTGACGATGGAAAAAGCGAAATGTATTAAAAATTGCATTCGTAACCGTTCGCACAGAATAGCAATTCAACATGAATTATGAATTATGAATGACTTTCAGTTCTGATTTGGCTATACATTCATTTTTATTTGGTTTTTGCTTATTTTGTCATATTTGTTGTTTATTGGTTTGTATGTTCATATTTATTTATTTATTTATTTATTATTTATTATTTATTATTTATTATTTATTATTTATTATTTATTATTTATTATTTATTATTTATTATTTATTATTTATAATTTATTATTTATTATTTATTATTTATTATTTATTATTTATTATTTATTATTTATTATTTATTATTTATTATTTATTATTTATTATTTATTATTTATTATTTATTATTTATTATTTATTATTTATTATTTATTATTTATTATTTATTATTTATTATTTATTATTTATTATTTATTATTTATTATTTATTATTTATTATTTATTATTTATTATTTATTATTTATTATTTATTATTTATTATTTATTATTTATTATTTATTATTTATTATTTATTATTTATTATTTATTATTTATTATTTATTATTTATTATTTATTATTTATTATTTATTATTTATTATTTATTATTTATTATTTATTATTTATTATTTATTATTTATTATTTATTATTTATTATTTATTATTTATTATTTATTATTTATTATTTATTATTTATTATTTATTATTTATTATTTATTATTTATTATTTATTATTTATTATTTATTATTTATTATTTATTATTTATTATTTATTATTTATTATTTATTATTTATTATTTATTATTTATTATTTATTATTTATTATTTATTATTTATTATTTATTATTTATTATTTATTATTTATTATTTATTATTTATTATTTATTATTTATTATTAATTATTTATTATTTATTATTTATTATTTATTATTTATTATTTATTATTTATTATTTATTATTTATTATTTATTATTTATTATTTATTATTTATTATTTATTATTTATTATTTATTATTTATTATTTATTATTTATTATTTATTATTTATTATTTATTATTTATTATTTATTATTTATTATTTATTATTTATTATTTATTATTTATTATTTATTATTTATTATTTATTATTTATTATTTATTATTTATTATTTATTATTTATTATTTATTATTTATTATTTATTATTTATTATTTATTATTTATTATTTATTATTTATTATTTATTATTTATTATTTATTATTTATTATTTATTATTTATTATTTATTATTTATTATTTATTATTTATTATTTATTATTTATTATTTATTATTTATTATTTATTATTTATTATTTATTATTTATTATTTATTATTTATTTATTATTTATTTATTTACACATTTTATTTTACTTTTCTGTGTTTATTTTCTTTCTTTTTTTTATATTCTTGAAGAAAGAAAAACAGAAAACGAGAGAAAGTGAAAAAGAAAAAGATAGAGAAAGACAAGAAAAAAACGAAGAGAGAAAAAGAGAGAAAGAGAGAAAAAGAGAGAAAAAAAGAAAAAGAGAGAAAGAGAGAAAAAGAGAAAAAGAGAGAGAAAGAGAAAAAAAGAAAAAAAGAAAAATGGAGGAAGTGAGAATGAGAGAGATTTATGATGTTATTAAAGTTCTTGAAGAAATTGATGCTTTCTATATCATCGTCATGCAAACTTGTGATCACAGAATGATTATGATTTCCTCCCTTCATTTGAACTTCGTCCTAATTCTTAACACTCTTTTAATTATAATTTAATATTTAATAGTTTTAATTATTTGAGTTATATTAGTCGATTAATTAACAAAAAGATTTGGTATTTTAATAATATAGCTGGGTTAACGGAATATAGGTTTTAGAAACCGAATTATGGTTAGTGCGTGAAAAACTGGAGATTTATGGAAAAATTTCATATTCCATGATAATGTAACGGAAAAAAGAAACACGAGTCACACCGCATATTCAAATGTGACAATCTGTGACATTACGCCACAATGTCACGACACTTCATCGCATTATAAACACCAGGTGGGTGTTCAAGTTCTTGCAAAAGGTCCCTTGTTACAAGGACCAAGGTGGCATCACCTCCATCTAGTCACACCACACTGTCATATATGTGTGACGTCACACATCATCACGTCACAGTAAACATGTGTGCGGTATTAAAGTATTATATATATATATATATAATATATATATATATCATGTCATTCGACATCATTACCTGCTGCGTCACACTTAATTGCATGTGACGCTCACATCCACGCACGGAAGCGCTTTACATAAATTATTCAGACGTTTGAAGTGCTTTTTCTCAGTCGAATTCTACTTTTAAATTTATACGTATTGTTATTATTACATAATATAAGCTTTTTTTTATAATTATGAGGCCACTAAATGCGAACAAACAAACAAGTTTTTGTGACGAAAAATTTTAATTTTAAAAAGATAAATTAAAAAGATAAATTTTATCACGAATTAAACAAAACAATTTATCAAGATTTACTTTTCATTGATAATCAATCGAAAAAAATTAAACATAAAACTGATTGTGAAATGAAAGTTTTCAGAAAGGCAAAAAAACGAATGTTGATCATTTTTTTAAATTTAAACTTAAAGAAAATATTTCCAATCGTTTAAAATTTTCTCTCTAAAAGTTCATTTTGCGTTTAAATATTCAAAGCTTAAAATTTCGGCAAATATCTCCCGCTAAAAAATCTACAATGTGATTCTTCTGTTCACCTGGCGACTGAATGTTAAAACATTTATTTCACCGACCAGCAAGGGATCGGCTACTTGGATTAAAGGTTATTTAATAATGGAAGCGCTGTCGTTTGAAATATCGTTAGAAACTCTTCGTGCTTATTGCGTGGATGTGTTTAATGAGTGGATGTGTTTAATGTGTGGATGTGTTTAATGAGTGGATGTGTTTAATGAGTGCATGTGTTTAATGAGTGGATGTGTTTAATGCGTGCATGTGTTTAATGAGTGGATGTGTTTATTGCGTGGATGTGTTTAAT
>OZ022240.1:5388109-5410609 GCA_963978895.1 Erpobdella octoculata | reverse complement strand
TACTATTTCTTTTAATTATCCGAATTGCATTATGTTGTTTTCTTCACACACGCAAAATATTTTCAACATTTCAAAAATTGGAAAAAATGAAGTCGGAATGCAATTGTTTCAGTTAAACAAAGCCAGCAAAGAAGGAATGAAGGAAAATGAAGGAAAATGAAGGAATGCATGTATGATTTAATGCATCAGGAAGAAGCCGATGATGAATGGTGTGAATTAATGGAAAATTATTAACACCGAACAATCCAACGCACCTGCCTCTCGTGTCCATTTGCTTAGAAATCAATAAATTAATTCATTTAAATATATAACTACACATATAAGTACCTAAGTACTTACGGTCATTTTAATACAATCACTAACTAACTAAATGTTATTTTAAATTCAAATAAATCGATATTTACCAAGAAAATTGGCAAATAACACTTCAACCAACCAGGGTCGTAAACTGGTAGTCTGAAATTAACGAGCAGGCGTCCAATCCGCCAGCGCCATAAAGTCCACGCCGACTGAAAATATGCCTCGCCACCAGCCAACGAGCCGAACACGTGACTTAATTCCATCTGAAGGGTTTTATAGATAAGGAACGAGAGTGGAATAATTAGGGAGCGGGAGAGGGGTGGGTTTGTGAAATTATGGGGTTTTTTGAGATTAGGGTTGGGTGAAAATACTGTAAATTAATGATAGCATGGAATTGAAAACGGTTTTGAGTGTAATTGATTGTAATTGGGAGATCGGCTAAACGTGGAAAGTTATGTTGGTTGTAATTTGTTACGTTGGTTGTAATTTGTCAGCGTAGTTGACGATGAAGATAATAATGATGATGATTCATTTGATGTTGATGAATTGTATGGTGTGGTGGTAGTGTTGAATAGTGTGAATTTTAAAACCGCTCTAAGTCTCTAAGAATTGAAATGTAGTGAAAATAGATAATTAAATGGGAGAGAGCAAGAGACGAGAGAGAAAGAGAGAGAGAGAGAGAGAGAGAGAGAGAGAGAATGAAGAGAAAAGAAATGGAAGCTGGTCAAAAGATATCGAGGAGCGAAAGAATGTAGAAGTCGAAGATACATTAAAAGTAAAGAGTTTGCATGATGAAATGATGAAATGGCATTCATAAATGGATAATAAAACAGAATTGGAATATGGAGAGCGTTAAATGTGCTGTGCTGTCCGTTGGATGGTGCAATAACTGTCCGACATCGTCATTCCGTCTGGTTCATTAACTTTCCTCTCAATTTGTCAACGAAAGAAAGCGCAAAATAGAGAGATAGAAAAAAGGAGGAAGTGAAAAAGAAGAAGAAAGAGAGTGAGTGAGAGAGAGAAAGAGGGAGAGAGAGAGAGAGAGAGAGAGAGAGAGAGAGAGAGAGAGAGAGAGAGAGAGAGAGAGAGAGAGAGAGAGAGAGAGAGAGAGAGAGAGAGAGAGAGAGAGAGACAGAGAGAGAGAGATAGAGAAAGCTTCATGGAAAAGTAAGGTGAAAATGGAAGCCTGCTCTAAATAGTCCAACATCCTAATTGTGTAATGACTGTAGTGATTAAGCGTTTGAGGAATTCGGTGTGTTATATATGTTGTTATGTTATATATGTTGTTATGTTATATATGTTGTTATGTTATATATGCATCTGTTGTTATATATGCTTCTGCTATGTTATATATGCATCTGTTATGTTATATATGCAACTGTTATTTTGTTATATATGCATCTGTTGTTATGTTATATATGCATCTGTTGTTATGTTATATATGCATCTGTTATGTTATATGTGCATCTGTTGTTATATTAGATATGCATCTACTATGCTATATATGCATCTGTTATGTTATATGTGCATTTGTTGTTATGTTATAAATGCATATGTTATGTTATATATGCATCTGTTGTTATATTAGATATGCATCTGTTGTTATGTTATATATGCATCTACTATGCTATATATGCATCTACTATGTTATATATGCATCTGTTATGTTATATATAACAATTCATCTGTTGTTATGTTATATATATGCATCTGTTGTTATGTTATATATATGCATTTGTTGTTATGTTATATATATGCATCTGTTGTTATGTTATATATATATATGCATCTGTTGTTATGTTATATATGCATCTGTTATGTTATATATGCATCTGCTATTATGTTCAGCCCTAGTTATATATGCATCTGCTATGTTATATATGCATCTGTTATGTTATATATGCATCTGCTATTATGTTCAGCCCTAGTTATATATGCATCTGCTATGTTATATATGCATCTGTTATGTTATATATGCATCTGTTATTTTGTTATATATGCATCTATTGTTATTTTATATATACATCTGTTGTTATGTTATATATGCATCTGCTATTATGTTCAGCCCTAGTTATATATGCATCTGCTATGTTATATATGCATCTGTTATGTTATATATGCATCTGTTATTTTGTAATATATGCATCTATTGTTATTTTATATATACATCTGTTGTTATGTTATATATGCATCGGTTATGTTATATATGCTTCTAGTACGTTGTTTATGCACCTATTATGTCATTTATGGATCTGTTATGTTACATAATATGTTTTTTTTCTTGATTAATTATTCAGTAGCTTGCACTGGAGAAATTACGACTGTTTCGTTTTATTTCCATTTGATTCAATTTCTTCTGTCGTTAAAAACCAACGGAGAGAGAGTGAGAGAGAGAGAGAGAGAAAAGGCTCAAAAAGAGTGAAACGTGCATTCCCTGTAATCACGTACGTTACTGGCGTCCGTGTGAGTTATATCTGCCATTTATTGAATAATTTAAATAAATAATTTTCTCAACTGCTCGATAATTATTACAGATAAGAGCACTAAAATTTCTCGACTCGGCAATTCCCGTTTGTTCGTTACAGTTTGAAGAACGAAGATAACTCCGATGTTACGGAATCTGCGTAAAATTGTAATTTTTCGACGAAAAAAAAAGTTTTAGTTGCATCAAAAAGAAAATTTATTTTCCTGGACAGAAAATCGAGCAAAAATCTAAAAAATAAAAAAAATCGAATTTGTGGGAAAAAAGGAAAATCAAGTGGAACTGGAGTGGATTCAATTTCACGCTTCGTCTGGGAATATCGTTCGCTGTGCAGCCTTTGTAAGGAATGACGTGTCGCTACAAGATTTATTATTATTATTATTATTATTATTATTATTATTATTATTATTATTATTATTATTATTATTATTATTATTATTATTATTATTATTATTATTATTATTATTATTATTATTATTATTATTATTATCATTATCATTATCATTATCATTATCATTATCATTATCATTATCATTATCATTATCATTATCATTATCATTATCATTATCATTATCATTATCATTATCATTATCATTATCATTATCATTATCATTATCATTATCATTATCATTATCATTATCATTATCATTATCATTATCATTATCATTATCATTATCATTATCATTATCATTATCATTATCATTATCATTATCATTATCATTATCATTATCATTATCATTATCATTATCATTATCATTATTATTATTATTATTATTATTATTATTATTATTATTATTATTATTATTATTATTATTATTATTATTATTATTATTATTATTATTATTATTATTATTATTATTATTACTTTTAATTATGTTTTATTATTTTCAGTAATGTTTATATGAAAGAATTTTTTAATTAATTTATTAATCAATGCTTCTCCCGTGTGTGAATTTTAATATTCCGCTTTACAAGCGAATATTATAAAGAAAATCTAATATGAAAACGGTTGATGTGAGTGTGAGTGTGAAGGTGAGCAGAGTAAGGTGATGCTGGTAAAGAAAGATTGTTATGGGAGATGCTGGTAAAGATGGATTGTCATGTGTGATGCTGAGGAAAGATTTTCATGGGTGATGCTGGTAAAGAAGAATTGTCTCATGTGATGCTGGTAAAGATGGATTGTTATGTGTGATGCTGGTAAAGATGGATTGTTATGTGTGATGCTGGGGGGAGGGGATCTTGGTAAAAGACGGGTAAGGAAAGTTAGATGATATGGTGGAGAGAAATGGAAGGATAGACTGTGGGCAGAACCTATTAGCTCATCTTATTTTCTTTTCTTTATTATTTCAGCTTGATTGTGACCGGCAGTGCGACTCTCCGTCCAATCGGTGGCCGGTGGGATATTGAAAAAAAAACTTTAATAATTTTAAAACGCCGTCACAACGACGCACGTGGCGCACATTTTGTGGCACTCAAAACAGCTTCCGTTCCATCGAACGACCCGCCATTGAACGGGCACGCCAAACGACGATTAGATGCGATTGGCCAGAAATTGTCAGGTCGCATGTCACGTGGTACTTTGAAAAAAAAAAACAAAAATTTTTTTTTTAAAGTTTTGTTGTTGCTGTTGTTGAAACAGCTGAGCGTGAGTGTGTGCAATGAACGGCTAACGTGATAAGGTCGGTTTTACTGCTTCTGATCTATAATGGATCAACCGTCGAAACGCTGGAATACTATATCGCCTTTTCCTCTTTAAAATCATTTCTTTCTTTCTCTCTCTCTCTCTCTCTCTCTCTCTCTCTCTCTCTCTCTTTTTCTCTCTCTCTTTCTCTCTCTCTCTTCTTTCTATCTCTCTCGTTCATTTTCCTTTTTTGCAACTTCCTCTTTTTGTATCTCTCATTTCTCATTATTGCTTTAATTTTTCTACAACTCATCAACTTATCTTCTTTATATTTCTGTTAAACGCTTTAATTTCTGAAATCGCCATCAATTTCGTCTCTACTTTTGTACATATATTGTTATCACCATCGCCACCATTGCAATTAAAACAGCACTACTACCATCACTTCATCTACCTTACTCCTCCTTGATGCAGCACAACAACCAAAAAATGAAAACACTTTATTCCCCCCTTGTTACATTTCTACGTACCCACTCATTACAAAAGGCTTTCATTTAATCTATTCACATAGAGCCCCCTCGTAATATATTTCCCTATAGTCATGTATACCTCCTTCCAGTTATAAACCAACTCTACTTTACTGAGTCCCAGTTAACCTTCCAACTGCATCAACATATCGGCAAGTACCGGTAGTGTTTAATCATTTACCTGGTCTCAATGACTCCAAGAAAATGTATTTTCCAACGTCTTACTTAACTCGCTTTCGTCTCTGGTTGTCTTCATGCACAAATAAATTTTGCAATCGATTTCTCGACCACTTCGCGACAAGTTACAGCTGTGAATTTTTTAATATAGCTCTTACCCCGATGACAAGTTACAGCTGTGAAAATTTTAATATAGCTCTTACCCCGATGACAAGTTACAGCTGTGAAACTTTTAATATAGCTCTGACCCCAATGACAAGTTACAGCTGTGAAACTTTTAATATAGCCCTGACCCCAATGACAAGTTACAGCTGTGAAACTTTTAATATAGCCCTGACCCCGATGACAAGTTACAGCTGTGAAACTTTTAATATAGCCCTGACCCCGATGACAAGTTACAGTTGTGAAACTTTTAATATAGCTATGACCCCGATGACAATCCTATATTCTAAAAAGAACGTCATTTGTGAGAGGCAGGGTTATTATATTAAAAATCTATTGAAGGGTTGACAAAAGGGGGTTCATCCCAACTATACTATCATGGGCTCAGCAGCAAAAAATGCTGGGGGGCTCAAGTGTGAAAAAGGGGGAAAAGTCCGCCGCAGGCGAATTTTTTTTGACTATCTTCTGTCTTCAGTCTTTCTTTGGAATCTTTAAGAATTTATTAATGACAGAAAATAAAAACTACAAAATGAAGATAGTCAAAATCAGTCTCAAACCAGTTAAAGCAATTATAAATAATATTACGAAAAAGGATACTTTTTCAAAAAACACGCTTTTATTTATGTGGGGAAAGTGCACTAAAAAGTATAAAATATTTTTTTTCCTTTTCTTCTATATGTCGTCAAATAATCTTTGACTAAAAATAAAAGCGTGGGACGCTCATCCTAATTCATTTCCATTTCCATCATAATTCATGGATTATGATGAGCGTCCCACGCTTTTATTTTTAGTCAAGGATTATTTGACGACATATAGAAGGAAAGGAAAAAATTATTTTATACTTTTTAGTGCACTTTCCACACACAAATAAAAGCGTGTTTTTTGAAAAAAATTATCTTTTTTCGTAATATTATTTATAATTGCTTTAACTGGTTTGAGACTGATTTTGACTATCTTCAGTTTGTAGTTTTTATTTTCTATCATTAATAAATTCTTAAATAAAAGCGTGTTTTTTGAAAAAGTATCTTTTTTCGTAATATTATTTTATAATTTTTGGTCTTGTAAAAATTAAAAATGATTTTTCAACCATGCTACACCCTTGAATTCTTCGTTCAAATCTTCTTGTTTACTAAATTTGTTTGGGTCCGTCTAAGTATAAAGATAAACCACAGGTCTATCATGCAGCTTTCATGGCTATTAATGTAGGTTGACTCCGCCCATGTAGGCCTGAATCCACCCTGCTTATTGATTGCATTGGCGTATTTTAGTTAATTATAGTTTTAATAAATATTTTTATGATATGAAAATATTAAAATATTGCATTGTCATCGAGAATACATATGTTTTGAAATTTTCAAGTCACTTGGACGTGTAGAAGTGGTCGAAAAATCGATTTAAAAAACCTGAAAATACAACATACAACATACAACATACGACATACAACATACGACATACAGTGTGAGGTAAATAAAAGCGTGTAAAAAAGTGTATGAATAAATGTAGCACCCCTTATCACACACCCCACACCCAAAGAAGAACCCCTCATATTTGGAAAAATTGCAGGGCCTTTCGATTTGGTCTCGTTGTTAGGCTTGCTAAAGTTTTAAAAAGGAAGAAAGCCCACCGCAGGCGAAAATTTTTTTTTTAATATCTTCAGTCTGCAGCCTTTTTTTGGTATCTATAAGAATTTATTAATGATGGAAAATAAAGACTACAAACTGAAGATAGTCAAAATCAGTCTCAAACCAGTTAAAGCAATTGCAAAAAAATAAGTTTATGGATAAATGTAGAACCCCCATCCCACCCTACCCAAAAAAAACTCATCGAATTTGGAAAAATTGCAGGACCCTCCGATTTGGCCTGGGGGGATTGGGCCCCCTGCCCCCTAGTAGCGCCCTTGTATACTTTTAACTCTTTTTAACTTAAGAAACACTTTAGAGAAAAATAAAATATTTTATTTCCTGTTTTTGTTCCATCCAAATGTTGTTTTTTCAAGTTTAAAACTCACAGAGCTACCGGAAGTTAAAGAACAGCTATATACGGCGTAATAATGGCAGCTGATAAACTGATAAAATCTGTATCTGAAAGTCTTTTATTTGAGGGAAACTAATTTCATTTTCTACTTTTATGTCCAACAAACGTCCTGGACAGCTTCAATATCTGATTGGGCAGAAAGCCTCCAGCTAAAGCGACCGACCGAAAGATAATTATAAATTCATAATTATAAATTATGCTAAAACATAATTATGACTTCATAATTATTAATTGTTCTGAAATATAATTATGACTTCATAATTATTAATTGTTCCGAAATATAATTATGACTTCATAATTATAAACTATGTCGAAATAAAATTATGACTTTATAATTATAAATTATACCAAAATATAATTATGACTTCATAATTATAAATTATGTAAAAATATATCTATAACTTCTTAATTATAAATTACGGCGAAATATAATTATGACGTCTGAATGCATTCGTGACGTCACACATAGAATGACACAGATTGTTTTTGTGATTTTAAACAATATTGATAATTATATTAGCTTAATTATTGCCGCTGGAAAAATTAAGACAAGCTCACAGCCCTGGTAAACAAATTTTTAAAGTATAAGATATACATATTCATTCTTCTAAAGATTGAATTTGTCTCTATCAGGACAGAATCGCTAATTATTGTCTTACTTCCCTCATAGATGACACCAACAAATATTCCTGTTCGACGTCAACACATTTCTTTCTCGTTTTATATTAAACGAAGCATTCATGATATGGCGAAAACAACAACGTCACCGTCCTAGCATTATGGAGCACCGCCATAAAACCACTTGCTAGCTTTAACGTCTGGCCTGGAAAACTTGTTTTATTGGCGTCAGTTTAACGCTACTTTATCCCGGCCATGCGCGTCGTCAAATGCTTCCGGCGTCGCAAAATCTCGCTGGACATAATAAAAATGTCCTTCCCCGTGCATAACCAAAAATGGAAATCATTCAATTTCGGCTCGAAGAGACCGGACGAATCTTACAGACCTCTTAAAAGCAAGAAGGCTATTATTCGACACTTACTTACACCATGAGTGTCGTATAATCGGCTTCAAATCAATTGCAATCCTGCAGATATGTTTTGATTGATTTTTAAGAGATAGCTAGCAGGAGGTATCTAGTATCCACGCACTCATATTGAAACAAATTTAACAGATGATTAAACATTTTTGAAACAGCTTCTAATGACAAATTTCTTCTCGTGAAGAGATAATTGAAAATTCTTATGCTTTATTCTTTCAAAATATTTCTAAGTAATTCAACATAATTGCTTTGTAGAACAGAAAACATGATTTATTAATCAGTAAAGTGAACTTGTTTTACAGCTAATATTGATCTGTTTGATCAAATAAGGTAGGTAGGTACATTTCTATATATAAAAACGTCTGTTTGTTTGTCTTTTATACAAATCCAAACAGCTGGACCAATTTGAACGAAATTTGGCACGAAGGTAGTTCTCAAAAGAGGAGAAAAAGATGTTTTTTAGTTTGCCTTTTATGGTAAAAAAAACTTATCCCAGGCCATCAGTGCCTATGTAGGAACATAAAGGGTAATTGCATAAACCCCCCCCCCCCTCAACAAAATAAATGAAAAGAGGTGGGAAAAATGAAGAGAAAAAAGATTAGAGCAAGGGAGAGCGGGAAAGAGGGAGAGGGGAAAGAAAGAGAGAAAAAGCAAAAAAAAGAAAAAGCAAAAAAAAAAAGAAAAAGCAAGAAAGATAAAAAACGAGAGAAAAACAGCAAGAGCGAAACCTCTAAAAACCCCGAGTAACACTGCTAGTTTGTAATAAAAATTTGTATTACAAGATTTCAGAACAAGAACCTGAATTTTAGTACAAACCATGCAGAAGAAGACATGTTAGCTAAAAGAATTTAATTTAAAAAAATTCAGAATACGACCATGGTGCAGTTACCCCCACTAAAAAGGTCCACGTTTTATTCTTTTAATGCCAGAGAATATGTTCCATCACCTGTTTTATGTACTAAATTCCTCAGCCACAAAAAAACTACTCGCCCAAAATATACTGGATAGCTAGTAATGTCTAGCAAAGAAATCAAAACAGTACAACCTGCGGAAAAAGAGTTCAATAGCAGTTCGGTTTATTTCGCAATATCAAAGACGTAAACATCAGCAAGCACCTGTCTCCGCGCAACAACTGATTTGGTCTTCACGACACAAAAGAACCAAAAAAACACGAAATCAGAACTTAAGAGTTACACATCAGAATGTAGAGTGTGCTATAGAGATTTGTAAATGAAAAACATTTAAAAAAAAGATTAACTTAACATTTTCAAAAAGTAAACTGAACATATGTTTAAGCTGCAGAATTATTCAAAATTTACAATCCCAAAATACGCTTATTCTTTTCTCGGAAAATCAGGACCGCCCGTTTTAAACAGGCTCGTAACAACCACGCCCCCTTCCACTTCAACCGAGCGGACATCTTCGGGACCGAACGATCTCCTCTGGAAGTCGATAAAGTGAACTTGGTTGACAGCCATCTGTGGAATGAATAAAAACAATATATACAGATAAAATGTATATTAAATTAAATTGTGGAAGGAGCGAGCACAAGAAATATGAGAAAAAAAGTCATAACTAATTTAAATTTAAGACTGCAGTCTTAAAAATTGCATAATTTTTTTTGCAATTTTTACTAAAAACTATCTCAGCAAAGCGAACCTTAAATAGGTCTGGAAGGCAAAAGATGAAGATAGAAAAAGTAGCCCCAGGAGCGAAAGGAAAGCAAGGGATGAATCTTTCCTCTAATTCGGGCACACCGCCAACGATGCTGTTTCTCGTGACCGCCTGGTCAGAAAAACTGATTCGGATAACGAGAGCACTATCGCCTGTAGGTGCTGAAGTTCTAAGGCTTATTTGGAACCTGAAGATAAAATCAGTAATCAATAAAGTTTTTAAACTGATAAAAAACTAAATGAAATCTATATATATAAAAATGAATGTTTGTATGTATGTATGTATGTATGTATGTATGTATATATGTATGTTATTTATGCATTGCTACACCATTCATCCGATCGTAATGAAATTTTCACACAACCTTGAGAGTCAAGGGGAATCAAATATAGAGAAAAAAAATTTGAAATCCGTCACAAAATGAGCGGAGCGGAGCGGGAACTATATATATATATATATATATATACTAGCGGGGTTAACCGGCGATGCTCGGGGGTTTTTAGAGTTTTTTATCGTTTTTCTCTAGCTACCGTTCAGTTCCGCGTTTTCTCTCCCGCTCGCTTTCCCGTTCCCGCTCGCTTTCCCGCTCCCGGTCACTTTCCCAATTCCGGTCGCTTTCCCGCCCCATCTATCTCTTAATAATTTGTAATAACGTGCAATCGGTCACATTATGCAAGACCGGGAAGCAAGTCATGGACTTCTTAATATTAAGAAGTCCATTAGCAAGTAATGCCTGTTACGCAATTGTAAACACTTCGAAAACTTATGCAATGATCATGTATAGGCACTTTTGGCCCGGAAGGTTTTTTGGCCCCCTGAGCCGGAGGATCGGAAAAGGAGTCCAAACCTTCTTAACTTTTTCCCCCTCTTAACTTTCCAGGTCAAAAGTTCTTATGTACGACCATCGAAGGTAATTGCGTAATAAAATTCAAATTTTGTTTACGTAATAACGTTTGAAGGCTTCAAGCAACTTTTAGCAAATCTATTTTACGTTTTATGGGCTAAAATAAGTTATGAAAGAGTGGAAAAGAAAAAAGGAGGGCGAGCGGGAACGGAAATGGGAGAGCAAGCGGGGAAGGAAACGGGAGCAAGAGAGAAAAATGATAAAAAACCTCTGAAAACCCCGAGCAACGCCAGGTAACCCCGCTAGTTAAATATAAAAACTAGAGATGTACCGGAGCTCCGGCCGGGCCGAATATTCGCCGGATTTTCGCGTTTTACCGGAGCTTCGGTTCGGCCGGAACAAGGACCTCAAAAACCGAAGCGGACGATTACGTAACTCAAAATTTAAATAATTATTTTTTTCTATGTTTTTAGTTGCAATTTCTATGGTTTACGTTTTATTATCGTCGATTTTGTTAATACCCACGATACAAATTAAATCTGTTCACTTTGGATATGGCAGTGCGGGCAAAATCTCTTCTGTTTTCGTATATGAGTCACGGCAGTGCCTTCGCTCCACAAAACCAGCTACAACAGGACAAAGATAATGAACCCCCTTGTAAGAGGTCACGCCTTGACAGCAGTTGGGACTTCATGCCAACACCTGCACAAGAATGTGATGAAAACAGGGCACACATTCGTTCGCCTCACGATGACATGAACAAGTTTTTAGCTCAGCAGAAATATGGATCCTCTGATATGGTGGCAGGCAGAGTCATGCACCTGACCATCCAGAGATTGCCAAGATTGCACGAATCTTTTTGTCTTCTCGACCGACCTTTGTTTACAGCAAACGCCAATTCAATGTTGCTGCAAACATCAATGATGACAAAAGAAATAGGTTAGGACCCGCAAAAACTGAAATGTTGGCTTTTCTGCGTTACAATTTACCCCTATTTAATTTTGAATGTCTTTAAACTAAATAAATTTAAATTTTTCTTTTTTCATCATGTGTTTTTGTTTATTTTACATGTAGTAAAATGAGAGGAAGATAAATAAATAAGAGAAAATAGCTGATTCTTGAATAAGGTTGGAAACTTGGTAGTTTTTTCAGCATCGCAAAAGATCCGGTTCGGTTCGCCCCGGTAATTTTTTGACCGGAGCTTTGCTCCGGTACATCTCTAATAAAAACATGTGTGACTTGGCCGCGTGACCGATCGAATAAGAACTCACGGCAACTGACCATGTGCAATTCAATGTTGGTATTCCATAGAAGTTGATCATCTGACCAGGAAGCAGACCATGTGGCAGGGACAACTGAGACTGATTCTTGTGACGTTAAGAAAAAAGGTAATCAAAAAGTTAATTAAATGAAGAATGACGGCTTAAAATTTTTTATAAAAAGAAAGTTTAATAATGTCAATTGAATTGAAATATGAAGTTACCATATGTCCAAAGCTTTCAGGGTTACATGTAGGCATTGGTATAGAAGATGATGATATGCACAGAGGATGCATATATGATGGAAGGAACCCAGGTGGTGGTGCTGATGCTGGAGTGGAAATGCCGGGAAAGAATTGAGGTAAAAAGATGTGTGGACCTGAATCAGGAATACCCCATCTTTTGGGATAATTTTCAAAATCTGGTCTTGGAGCATTTGGAATCAGAGCCTGAGTGGATAATAGTAATCATTATCAAGACATGCCTTAGTTGTTCGCATCATCATCGCAATATCTTGGACTTAGCCCACATATACAGAAGTTCTGCAGTGAATTATCTTTTGTATTGATATGCATTAACTAAGAAAACCAAGAAATTACTGTGCGAATAAGAAAAAACATGCAGACGACGGTGGACTAAATATGTAGCATAAAACATAAAAACAAATCAAGAGTTTCAAAAAAATATATAAAACACAATGAATTGAACCTGGAAATGTTGAGAGTGTTTTTATATTACAAACAGCATACAAAAGAAAAACAGCTTGAAATAATAATAATAAATAATCATAAAATATATAATAAACAATTAATCAAACATTCGTATTAAAAAATGTATTATTCAATTATTACATCATATGCAAAAATAACTTATTAAACTAAACCATTGCTATTAAATATAATTATCAACGAACATAAAATAAAGTAAGTAAGCTTACAGGTTTTGGCACTTGGAATGAAATTCTCGCAATGTGAAAATGTCCAGAAATTTTATAAGCATTGACATCATCAAGGGGGCATCTGTGCGGAAAGTCAAACGCTGGATGGCCATTGATACTGCACTGTAAATATTAATAGATATATATTTATAAATAATACTTTAATTCTGTCCTAGGGTTAATTTGTAGTTCAAAAATTGAAATTTTAAAATACAGCACTCTGAGATTTTCTCAATAATCATAATAGATCATTGAAATTTTTAAAGTTCCTCACAATAATGCAAATCTTAAAGTTTTTGGCCATCAAAGAACAAATATCCGATGAGTTATAACAAAGTTGTAGGAGAATAAAAAAGACAACCTGAAATATATGAACCAATGAAAGCTTAGCTAGTATTTTTAAGATAATTTAGACAGATAAATGTAGATAGATTAAGATCACCTCTAATTTAGGCATTCAAGTGCAGTAATGGGCAAGATAAAATGGAAAAAAGCATATAGAATGCTCAGAAGTTTGTAGCTGGTCGCAGTTTGCCAGCCCCTGTTATCCATTGAAAGATAAATAAACAAGTAAAGGAAAAAACGAGTTTTTCAACAAAAACTTTTTTTTTTATTGAATCATGTATTGTCATCCAATATGAAGCTATGCTGAAAGTTTGAGCTTCCTAGCTAGTCAAAAAGCTGGTTAAATTTACTTACAAGATTTGCATACAGAGAAAGACACACACACAAATAAAAGTTTGTAAAAATGGTTTGAATTCGTTCCGAAGTGTGAGGAATTAAGAAATGCCGAGCCCCGAATACAACTGTTGGAATAAATTTGAAAAAGTTAAGAACAAAGCCAAACTGAATCGATATATATGACTCGACCAGGATCGGAAATATCTAAAGACGTCACGATATGCAGAATAAATAAATGATTAAAAAATAGATAATATTTGCGAATCATCAGACTAAATAAATTTGTTCATGTGCTAATTACAGCCAAAGTCAGTGCTAGTGAATTTCAGATTGAAAAATTGTGCAACCTTAAAAGAAACAGACGTGACTAGGAAAATTATTTCAAAAATGTCTCCTCTCTTCGGCGTGAAAGTGAATTGGTCGGTGACTTGATCTCCCCATGATCCTTTCAAGCAACTGTTTCGAAGTACAGAAATCTTGTCCTGGTCAAAATAGAATTCGGTCATGAAAGCAACATCATCGGGCTGATGAAGAAACTGAATAGTACACCTAATAAATTTAAAAAAAATATTTATTTTATATGTATAATCTTTTTATATAGTAAAAAGTTAAGAAAAAAACCCATAAAACTTACTGTTTTGCTGTTGACCAAAATTGTCCTTTTACACACATCATAAATCCATCGTTCAGTTTAGGTAACTCTCCGTTATAAGGCAAATTCTACAATAAACAATTTAGTATTACAAAAATATTGCACATACTTGATTTAACTCTGTGATCAATTTAATCTTAAATTATGATTACAACTAACTATATCATCACTACAGTCCAGCTCTTGTAACTTTAAAATTGGACAATTTTTCATCTCCATCAAATTAATTTATTTACAAGAAATCCTTTTATCTAATCTACTCTTTTCTTAATCATAACGGCTAAGGTTTGGGGCATGTTAATTTAAGGAAATCACAGCTCATAATAAATAAGTGAGAATGTGCTTGACAAGCTCTTCATAGTCTTCATTGATAAGCTATTAATAGCTAGTCTACCTCTAGTAGTCTGGCCAGCCTGGCCTAGTGTCTAGCTTAACGCACCTGTTAATAATAATAATTCAATGAATAATTAATTAAAATCAGGAATACTTTAGTGCTTACAGGTGATGTAACTGGGGAGCCGTTGTTGAACGGTTCCGGTGGTCTTTCTTGTCCTCCTGTTAGTTCTGCTGTTGCTAGAACTGGTAGGGGCACTGACCCAGGAAGATAGGCCATGATAGCTACAGTTGTCAAACAAAAACTGACGTCACAAACTTAAGTCTAACTAAGTACGCAAGTAGACGTAAATTTTTCCTCTACACTTTCTAATTCTAAACGAGTAAAAGTGAAGCTTGATACGAATAAGCTGTTTTTATCTCAATAAAATTACAATTTTAAAAATTTAAAATAAGTTTTAAACAAGAATTAAAATGTATTCAATTTTTTTAATATGAGATTTTGAATTCGCGATCTTGAGTTTCTAAAACTAGTCTAACAGCAATGAGTTTATTTTTCTAACGACACAAATAATACCTAATCAATTAGACTTTTCGCCTTTTGAAAATTACTTTAATTTGAGCATTTAAAATTAATTCCAACGCTATACTTTGAATCTTGCTGTGTATGTTATGTATGAATCCCTCGTCATGATTTCATCCAACTCCAGTAGGGGAGATGGGGGCTTTTTGATCTCTGGGGCTCATTGATCTTTTGGCAATAACGTAATAATTTCTAAATTAAAAAAATTAAAAAAATTGTTTATGGTTTGTATTTGTTTCCGTACTATTTTTAGTCCTATTTTCTTTTCAACAATCCGCCGCTGAAAGTTGATAAATACGAAAGTTTGATTTGACCGGAGAAAAGTACATCTTCACAACAGTTGAGTTTCTGTAATTACAAATTAAATAAACATTTTTTCGGGAAAATTAATTTTGGATTGTATAAACGCATATCTAATGCTTATTTTATGGCATACTTTAATTCTCAAACAACATTTATTGATGAGATATCGCCATTTATAGCGTGGTCCATGTCATAGGGGCTCTTTGATCTGTACCAATATGGGGTACGTTGATCTGTTGATCAAAGTGCCCCTTGTACTAGGATACTAAATGTACGCATTCTCCGGGCATTGGAGGTTTAGTGTAGTCCTATAATTTGATATTTTCATTTGTGCAAATGATGAATTATTCCAATTTGAAAAGGATGATATTGTTTGTAAACTTCCAGACCCAATTCATCATGGCGGGACTGCTCGAGCCAGTCGTCACTTGGTCTTTGCAGGAGATTTATCCATTTTTCCTAACATGTGTTGAATTTATATAACTTTAATGATTATTATTATTAATAAAAGCTATTATACCTGTTTTCATGTGTTTTTTGAGAGAACTGGATGTGGGATCGTACTGAATTTTACCTAGGATCAATGTGCCCCATGGGGGGGATCATAGTGCCCCATATGCGGGGCACTTTGATCTTTTTTAGGGCTTGCACCAAAGTTCAATTTAAAAATAGTTCTCTTACATTATAAAATGTCAAACTTAATTGAATACATAGAAGAGATGTTCCTCTCTGTAATTAACAAAAAAAAAAGTAGATTTTTTGAACGGCTTGACTGTTATCGCCAAAAAACCTCAAAAGAGATCAAAAAGCCCCCATCTCCCCTACTCCAGATTCTAGATATTCCACTACCCAAGAAATATTTTATCTTTTTTTATGAACGACTTGATTCTATTTTTTTCTAGTTTCTTTTCTGCTTCCGATTCGGTTTCCGTTAAAAAAATTTCTGGTGAAGGATACCCTTTTTCGGCAATTATTTTATATAGATAGGTAGAGATATTAAAAGTTGATTAATTCTTCTGCGGCCCAATTTTGGGCCGCAGGCCGCAGAAGAACCAAGCTTCAAAGTTTCCAACTACTTTTCTTCGTTTCTCTGTTAGTTTAAAATATCTTAATCTTTTTTGTTAAATAACACATTTTTACTCTTTTTGTATTTTCCCAACATTTAAATGTTTTTTTTAACGATAGGACTACAAGCTTGAACACAGTAGGTACCTATGCCAGAGCCTTATTGTTTGCATGTCCTGATTTTGGTTTATTTGTTCTTTTAACCACTTTGTTAGCTTGCTTTGCTGCTTTTGCACACTTTCTTAAAGGTTTGTCACAGATGTAATATACTATCCCTTCTAAAAGAGACGTTATTTCAACAAAACCATCCATAGGGGGAATGTTGAAAAGGTCCAGGGCCCACGTTCAAGAATTTAATCCCAATTATTTTTTTTATAATAGTTTATAGTCCTTTACACCAGGTGTTTTAAGACTGAAATGGCTGTGTAGGAAGCACCTAAGTACTTTCTGTCGTAGATCAATACCATTTTTTCATCCGCAGAAGCCTCACTACAGACTCTGCTCACTCCCTTGTAAAAGCACTGGTGCACAGCCGGGTTGACTATTGCAACGGGGTCCTGGCCTGTCTACCGCTGTTCCAGATCAACAGGCTTCAATCTGTTCTTCGGGCTGCTGCTCGTCTCGTGCTGCGATTGCCTGGCTGGGCCAGCGTTTCGGGTCTGATGCGGACGCGGCTTCATTGGCTTCCCTTTCCGGAGAGAATCCGTTTTAAACTATGCTCTATGGTTTATAAGTGCCTCCATGGCATGGCTCCTGTCTATCTTCAGGAGCTATGTGTTCCGGTCTCTCAACTCTTTGGTCGGTCTCATCTTCGATCGGCGGCGGCCGGCGATCTACTTGTCCCTCAGACGGAGACTGTGATGATTGGCAGGCGTGGTTTTTCTGCGGCTGGTCCTGTGGCCTGGAATAGCCTTCCCACCGCTCTGAAGTACCCAACGATGCCTTTTAGTGTCTTTCGTGAACGGCTCAAGACATATTTGTTCTCTTCCATTCAATTGTGCAGTGCGCTTTTGTGACGTTTATTTTGTAGAAAAAGCGCTATATAAAAAACCTGTATAATAATCATATTTGATCTTTTCAACTGTCCCTGCTCCTTTATCCAGGCTTGGGACTGGCTCGCAATTAGCGAGGTGGAGTTAATCCTAATTAAACCACACTTTTTACTAAAATAGGTGATGACCAAAGGTGTTCGCAGGTATTTTTTTTAAAGACAGACTTCTCAATTTTCCAAAAATTAAAGGAAAGTCGGGGCAAATTGACGTACGTTTGAAACAATCTCTCACATAGCCAATATTTAACAGAACAGAGATTTTCTTATAAATACACACTACTTAAGGTAGTTAGGAACTAGTCGTCACAAATTTATTAAATAGATTTTTTTGATTTTATGAATTTAAGTAAAATGGCTACAGTGGCTAGCTGGCAAGTTGACATTTATTTAAGGATTTAAATTAGCAACTCAGTTTTTTTCTAAAAATCAATCCAATTGCGGTAGTTAAAAATAACAATATTCAATGTAAGAAGTTTTCTATTATTACTAGTTTAAAAAAACTACAATGAACATTTTCTTTCAATTTTGCTCTGGTCTTAACATTTTATGATGTTTTAGTTATTGAAATCGTTTTAGTTTATTAAGTTTTAGTCAACTGAAAAATTTTTTCTGGATTCAAGCAGATTTAACAAATTAAAAAATTCGAAAAATATAGCATATATATGTCACATTTCATCTTTCCCCTTAACCAGATAGTCACTTGAAAATTAATTGAAAAACAAGTATAGGAAAAAACGAGTTTTTCAACACAAACTTTGATTTCAAATATACACTCGATTTAGAAATACGAAAAATGTCCAAATTAAGTTTTTTTATAATTGCATCATGTATTGTCATCCAATATAAAGCTATGCTGAAAGTTTCAGCTTCCTAGCTAGTCAAAAAGCTGGTTAAATTTTACTTGCAAGATTTGCGTACAGAGAAAGCCACACACACACACACACAAGCAGAGATTGTAACCTAAATAAAAGTTTGTAATAATTTCATTAATAAACTTTTAAACAAAACCAATACTTAAAAAACTATTAATCATATATAGTATATAGTTAATAAGCATTAAATCGATTCAAAACCAGATGTGAATAAAAACTATTAGTTTCCGATAATAAGCTTTTTTATAGATTTTGCTGAAAGGCGCGATAGATTACCGTCAGAAACAGTTTTATTTACAGTTTCCATTAGAGATGCAAAAAAGAACTGTGATCTCTGTTTATATTACAGATTATAGGTGGGCATGGGTTTCGTTGACCTATGGACTGGATTGTGTTGGGTATAATTTTTTTTGACACATGTGTGAGTTGGGTTGAAAAACAAATTTAATTAACAAAAAATTTAACTGTGGATTGGGTTGAGTTATAAAATTTAATTTTTAAGGTGAGTCTGGTTGGGTTGAGTTGTGAAAGTAGTGGGCTGAGTAGGGCCGCCAAAAATGGTCCCATGTCCATCTCTGAAGGGATGCATTTTAAAGTCAAGAGAAGCGAAGTCCGTTTTTAGCCTGATGCATTTAGTAAAAATCTTCAAATATTATATTCAAACTTTTGGTTAATTATTGCCCATGTGCATCACAAACCATTTTTTGTGCTGGACATCATTCGTAAGTAAATATACCACTGACAGAATTGCAACATGCTAGTTTTTAACTATCATTCTAATTTTTTGCCTATTTTGGTTACGTCAGGAAATTTTGATATGGCTGACAAGATCCCATTATCAAGGTCACTAATAATAAACGTAAAAAATAAAAGCAATCCAAAAAACTATTTTTGTGTTATGTTATAACATCCTTTATGCTTTTCTAATTTTTGACGTCTACAAAAAAACTCTTCTTGAATACGAACGTCTTTCTGTAGCTTTGATTTTTCTTACCAGCTTTCTCTTCTATCCGATATTTTCTCAAAAACTTTAGCGAAATTCAGATAGTTTAAATCTACTGGAGAACCTCTATTTAAATGAGTGTAATATTGTTAAAGCAATCCAGTTAATTTATTTGTCGGAGTTAAAGTATTTATTAAAACTGTGTTTTTTAGAGAGAGACTGTGTTTGCTGGTTTGCTATTAACTATTAACTGGTCACAGATGCGGCGGAAAAACTATGAACAACAGAAGGAAACAAAAGCAATTTTTTAGAGCCAGGAAAATCAGACATTAAAATCTGATATAAAGACTTTTGACATATTTGAAAATAAACTCAAACTTATAATTTATCGGCGGTAAAAAATCTTCTTTATTTGAAAAGTTTTACAAAAATTAAATTGTTAATTGAAGCTCACAAGCGTTGATCTCGAAGGCAGTTCATTTATAGATTGTAATATTTTAATTTCTATGATGATTTGATTGAGCATCTACAAAATTTTATCACGTTCATCAATTTATTTCAAAAATTAAGTGTAATAGTTTTTTGTCTATGTGATTATCTTCTATGTTCTAGGTCACCTCCATTAGAATTAGAGTCTTGACATTTGACACAGTTGACACACACATCGTCTCCCCTACAGACTTCAGCTAACCAATGCTATGTTACAACTGAAAGCTTTGATGCCTTAAAATATAGTTTATTAATTTATATTAAAATTACATTTGAATAATTTCTATTAAATATTTTTCTTAACGCTCACAAAAGAGAAACAATGTTTGCAAAGCTCGGTTTCATGAGGCACTGAACTTTTTAAAAAAATAATAAAGGAAGTACACCCACAGTTTATTTTTATTATAGTTTATAGTCTTTCACGCAAGGTGTCTGGAAACAGTAAGCTATATAGACACACATTTCTACTAGCCTTATATTGAAGCATACTAAATAAATGTAAAACAGTAAAACTTCCCTTTACAAAATTAATATAAAATGCATCCACCCGCGTCTACTGAAATGATTTGTGAGCATTCCGTGGCTTAATTTTACATACAATATCAACGACACCTCCGTAGTTGAATGGAACGTTTTAACAATAATAAAACAATAAATCTCCCAGCTGGCTATTCGAACTAATCAGACAATCTTCCGGGATAAAATAACAATTAAATACTATGCAGTTCGGAGTAGTTCGGACAATAATTCGTACATTATATGGATTATTATTATTATTATTATTAATATTTCAAGAATGCGGATATTAGAGTGAATTAATTATTTTTGCGTAATTTCAAATTCAAATGGGAAAGTTTTTTACGGTGTTGGACGTTTTAAACGCGACGTAAGAAAAATCCAAAGTAAACGCTTGTTCTACTTAATTACTGGACTTTGAATTTAAAAATGAAAGAGAATCTTTCATCAATTATAGGAAAGAAATTGTTTCCATTTGCATGTCTGGCAGGTTGAGTGGGTGGTTGTGTGGGTGTGTGTGGATGGAACACCTGTTTACAAAGGGGAGGGGGGCCGAGAAAACCAGTTGCGATGCTTCAAAAATTATTTAAAATCACCGTAAGACTTTCTTTTGATCTCGCTAATCCATTTTCCCTCTTTCTCTCTCCTTCTTTCTCTCCCTCTTTCTCTCTCCTCTCTTTCTCTCCCTTCCTTTCTTCTCTCTTTTTTGTTTCGTCAGTCATCGCGACTTTATAATTGCCTCTTCCAAGCTGCTAAAGGTACGGTTCCACTAAGATTCTTGTACAACTTCACACATACGAACACATCCACACACACATATGAACACACACACACACAAACACAAACACACACACAAACACACACAAATACATACTCACGTTTTAAACACTGAATTGCAGCCCTTTAAAACAAAACGCTGCAATTCATTTAAACAATTATTTATCTGAAAGCATTAAACTCAAAAACTCCCACAGAACGGAATAAGACGGTCACGACTAAAAGACGTGCTGAATAACGGAAGCACGAATGCATTGCTCGTAAATTCACTTTAATCGCCACCATAATAAACTTTATTTATAAACATAAATAAACTTCGAACATTTCATGAACAGCGAACGATATAGGAAAACTCTGTTTCACTGCTTTTTGTCAGCTAAATGCATACATCGGCTTCATATTATCATTATCCTCTCAGTGACAGAGTCAAAGAGGCATTAAAATGACATTTTGGAACAGTACCTACTGTATTATTCCAATTATTTACTTTCGTATGCGATTTTTATTGAATTTTAATGTTGTTTCTCTAGTATTTCCTCTTCAATGCAGGTTCTTAATTCCACAAAACCAGTTTTGTAAAGCTTAGCTTTTGGCACAGTCTCTCAAGAATCAGATATATGCGATCTATTAGAAATCAAAGCAACGCGACAACTCCCAGTAAGCTTTAACCAACATATTCTAAAATCGTTCTTTCAAACTAACGTTCCTGAATGAGTGTTAAAAGGTAAATATTGACAAAATTGCTGGTTGACATCTCAGCTCATTAAACTTGTAAAGTATTCTTAAAATTATTCAACATCCGGCGATGTGTAAAACGCACAAATTATTTCGATGGTTGAAGCTAAAATTAGATATCGCGGGCATTCCCGGAGAAATTAGTCATTACAAATTCTGAAATTCTGAAACGAAGAAATTAGAATTGCCATTTAAATGTTGATGAGCTGAGTCTGGAACGAATTGTTGACTGCTATAAGTAAGTAAGTAATACAAATATACCAGTGGATATTTCCTGGACGTATATAAATATAAATCAACGTTTTATTAAACATTAATAGGTAAGTCAGAAATGAATTAAACAACGAATGGCATGGCACGGCACCTCGTCCCAAGAAGATGAAAAATCTTATGCCGAAATATTGGGATCGGGTTAATTAATGGGAGGTACCTGGGAGGGGGGTA